>OZ023270.1:100385208-100595208 GCA_964006375.1 Tillus elongatus
CTAGTTCGCACTCATTTGAAGAAATTTTTTCAAAACTCAAAAGTCGGGATCTCCTCATTAGCGAATTGTTTTAAAGAAAAATCACTAAAAGCAAAGCGCTGAAAGAAATGAAGCAGTAGAAGTGGCAGTTCTTGGATATGTTGCTTTGAATCGCAGGACGAGTACGGGGCAACTGGCACGTGAATCTGATTTTGAGCACCCTACCATTCAAAACACTTTGAAACGTCATAAATTCCACCCATACAAAATCCATCTTGAACACGAACTAGATGGAGATACTTTTGAGCATCGTCCGGACTTTTGTGAAGTGAAAAGTGAACGAGTGGTGAATGACCTGAATTTTTTTTCGATCACACCACTCCTTAAGGGTTGTTGCGATGTTAAAAATTAGCCTAAAGGTCTCCCCCCTTAAAAGCAAAATTTATCTTTTCGACAGATTTTCACCAAAATCACGATAAGTGTACTAAAAAGCGCCTGTATCGTTTTCAAGTGGCCATTCTGTATACATTTAGAGACCGATTGGCAAGTAACTTCTTGAACATATCATTTAAATAGATAAGCAATGTGTTGAGACAAGTAGACAATAAACACTTTAAACACGTGTAATTTTTTAAGTAGTCGCTTATCGTCCGAATCAGCGGTTTATCGTTTAAATTTTAAATAGCAAGCTACTCAAACCTAAAACGAAGTAACTGTTTCATTACTTTTTTTAGCTGTCAAGTATCAACCACAAAAAGATAAGAGTTGTGGAATAGTTAAGAAGTACTATAATGACACCTTTAACTGTGATTTTCTGGCTTACTTTGTGTTGTTTTTTTGTAAGTGCATAAATTAGTAAAGTATCTACTTTATATTTATTAGTCTTTTTGGGTTGTTAGAAAAATGATCGTCATCATCACAGTTTAAAAGCGATGTCGCCCTGTTTCACGTGTTCACCCTAATACGTGGTGGTAATGTTTAAAACTGCCCTTGAAACAAAAATGACCAAATCTCCCTCCCTTCACTCATGTACCAGTCACAACTAAAACAAAACCTCTTCTTTACGCTCTGCAACTAGCATTTTGAACGGGAAAAAGGTGAGAGGGCTGATCAACTAAGTTACAAATAGTTATCCCTTTTTTTTGCGATTATCAAGGGGTTCCTCCGTAAGCCTGCAAGTTTTGACGATGCTGTTGGTACTGTCTCAAATGAAGTTCGAAAATTAACCGATGGTGTTTAATTTGATTGCTATCGGTCACATGTTTTTCATTTGTCGGATTTTTGCATTAAATTTAATATTTCTGGCGTACCTTATGACTTCCTTGGTTCTTTCTCTGTAGTTTTTTCACACCTTTAAATTGATTTTTATGTATGTCCATATCGTAATTATCATTATTATTATTATTAAATTTTAAATTACATAAATAAATATCTAATCAACGTGTGTAAAAACATCAACACCAACAATGCTCCAGCAACAGATAAAATTAAATATGTTAATGACACAATATTTTTTTACCCCATCCATGAAAGTGAAGTACAATACAATAAAAATTTTGAACTCAGAAACACCAATTCAGTAGGTTTTGACGAGATTCCAGTAAGGCTGCTGAAAGAATGTGCTGATGTTTTAGTCAAGCCATTAGCACATATCATTAACTTATGCCTGCCTCAGGGAATGTTTCCGGATGACCTGAAAAACTCACTGGTGATTCTGATACATAAGAGTAGGGACATATATCTACTTGCCAATTATAGACCTATCTCACTAATTTCGAATATAGCAAAAATAATAGAAAAAAATTATATGTAAGCGAATAGTGGCTTTTTTTAGAGAAACACAAAATATTTAGTGAGAATCAAAATGGCTATATTAAGAAAAGGTCAACTAACAGGGCAATATTTCAAGTTATCAAGAAAATTACAGAGGGACTAAATAAGCGTGAAAGCACAATGTGTATGATGCTGGATTTATCTAAAGCTTTTGATAGCGTCTCCCACAACACACTGTTAGTTAAGTTGGAATTGGTTTTACGAGCTCCTTCAGATAGTGATCTAATTTATGAGGCATCACAATCACTGAGAATTCTGGAACAGTGGTACAATGGAATGGACTTACAATTGAATGTGACCAAAACAAATTTAATCTCATTCAACTATTTTAGGGGTAACCAGTTATCGCTGAAATTCAACTCAGAATCGCTGAGCACGCTGGATGATGTTAAGTTTTTGGGCTTGAAGCTTGATTCTCAGTTGAACTGGAGGGCTCATGTTGGCCATCTGGCAGGTAAGTTGTCAGCTTTTAGTTATGCTTCGCGTGTTCTGTTCGATTCTAGTAGTATTAGTGCTGGCCTCGAGGCGTACTACGCATATGTAAACCCAAGGCTTCGATATGGACTAATGTTCTGGGGGAATTCCATAGAAGCCGATAGAATCTTTAGGCTCCAAAAGGCATGTATCCGCAGCTTATTTAATCTGAATTATAGGGGTTCGTGTAGGAAAACATTCCTCGACAACAGAATACTTACCTTGCCAAGCCTGTATTAATTGGAGTGTGCGTGTTTTGTTAGGGAAAACGGGAGTTTGTTATCAGATTGTGAACAACAGCATCAATATAACACTAGAGCACGTATAAAGGATCAGTTAATTGCGCCACAAACTACAAAAAGTATTGTTTACAATAGTGCTGTGGTGCAGTCCCTAAAGGTGCAGATAAAGGAGCTTCCACCTGCAAAGATGAGAAAGACACTGAATAATATTCTGGCGGCAAAGGCCTATTAAAATATTGAGGATTTTTTAGCTGACAAGTTGTAGCTGTTGGTAATCAATATCGTGATTTTATAGTTTTTTGAATTGTAATTCCTGTGTTTTTATGTTTTTTTAAACGTTGACGTGTTCTACACATTTTTTATGCATTGATGGTGCGAATAAATATATTATTATTATTATTATTATTATTATTATTATTATTATTATTATTATTATTATTATTATTATTATTATTATTATTATTATTATTATTATTATTAGTATTACATCGTTGGCATTTACGTATTTGGTTTCTTCTTTAAAATTTTCCAGTTTCTCTACATTTAATTAGGGTACATTCTATTTCCATTTTGTTTTTCTTCTGTTCTATGTTAATATGTTTTTGTGATACTAGTGTTAATCTGCTTAATCCTTTTATGTTGTAAAGTCAATAATTCCGTATAATAAAAATTAACTTTGGTGTTTTGCAGGGTTAAGTACTGGCCCCGATTTATTTTTTTTCTTTATAAAAATGACAATCTCTCTACTACCAAAAAATGCAATCCAGAGCTTTGGTGAAGATAGTAATTAAAAAAAAGTTTTTATTGCCTTGTATATTGTAGATGTTTATTGAGTAGTATAGGCCTTTGATAATGACATTTGCTGGAATAGACCAGAGGTGACAGGTGTAGAATAGTTTAGAATAGTGTGGAACGTCTAGAATCTCTATAGACAAAAATAGACGAGCGGTGCACAGAATAAGTTAGTTCAGTATTGAATAAGGTGGTGTGAAATTGATCATAGAGTATAAAGCAAGTTAACAGTAAGTGTTGGTATATAGGAAGCGATCATAGAAGGCGATAGTGGAATATAGTTCTATGGACATTTAATAATAGTAAGAAGATATATATTTTAGTTGGCACTGGTGTTGGAAAATAGTTGGTAATAATAAATTAGTAGTTTGAAAAGCTGTGTTTTGTTAATCCAGAAATCCAGAACCCCGTAGAACGTAACAACTGGTGTCAGAAGTAGGATTTTTAATCTGCTAGCAGACATATTTTCCAGAATATTCGTTGAACAACGTGGACATTTCTAGAATCTCTGGAAGATCAGTGTCAGCAGTAATTCATAATCGGGTGTGTTCTTGAAACAGAATAAACTGTGTACCAACTTTAAGTACGTCTATGTCTAAGACACGAAGCGCAACAGCCAATATGGACGCCCAGCTATTGGAAATGATTTAAAAAATGGACGAAGAAGCTAAATTAGCACGACCAAGAAGACCCAGCCTCGTACAACCCGGATGAATCACTTCCAGAACATCTACGCGATGTCTTAGCAGAAGCTAGTGGAAATGTTTATCCACAACAGAAGCAAGTAGTCGCTAAATTGCTATCGCAACCTTTTCGTAACAGACAAGAACGATTTTGGAAGAACAGACCTAGTACGCCATCGCATTGAGACTGGGACATCGGTACCAATCAAGCAACCACCGCGAAGGGTACCATTGGCAAAACAGCACGAAGTTGACACCATGCTAAGGGAGATGGAGCAGGCACGAGTTTTAGAACCACCACAAAGCCCCTGAGCCTCTCCAGTAGTGTTAGTTAAAAATAAAGATGGCTTCACGATATTTTGTGTAGATTACCGCCAGTTAAATGATGTCACTAAGAAAGACAGCTATCCACTTCCCAGAATTGACGATACACTTGATACACTGGCAGGTGCAAGATAGTTTTCGACATTGGAATTGAAAAGTGGCTACTGGCAAGTCGATATTGAGCCCAAAGAAAACAGCACGAAGTTGACACCATGCTAAGGGAGATGGAGCAGGCACGAGTTTTAGAACCACCACAAAGCCCCTGAGCCTCTCCAGTAGTGTTAGTTAAAAATAAAGATGGCTTCACGATATTTTGTGTAGATTACCGCCAGTTAAATGATGTCACTAAGAAAGACAGCTATCCACTTCCCAGAATTGACGATACACTTGATACACTGGCAGGTGCAAGATAGTTTTCGACATTGGAATTGAAAAGTGGCTACTGGCAAGTCGATATTGAGCCCAAAGAAAACAGCACGAAGTTGACACCATGCTAAGGGAGATGGAGCAGGCACGAGTTTTAGAACCATCACAAAGCCCTTGAGCCTCTCCAGTAGTGTTAGTTAAAAATAAAGATGGTTTCACGATTATTTGTGTAGATTACCGCCAGTTAAATGATGTCACTAAGAAAGACAGCTATCCACTTCCCAGAATTGACAATACACTTGATACACTGGCAGGTGCAAGATAGTTTTCGACATTGGAATTGAAAAGTGGCTACTGGCAAGTCGATATTGAGCCCAAAGAAAACAGCACGAAGTTGACACCATGCTAAGGGAGATGGAGCAGGCACGAGTTTTAGAAGCATCACAAAGCCCCTGAGCCTCTCCAGTAGTGTTAGTTAAAAATAAAGATGGCTTCACGATTATTTGTGTAGATTACCGCCAGTTAAATGATGTCACTAAGAAAGACAGCTATCCACTTCCCAGAATTGACGATACACTTGATACACTGGCAGGTGCAAGATAGTTTTCGACATTGGAATTGAAAAGTGGCTACTGGCAAGTCGATATTGAGCCCAAAGAAAACAGCACGAAGTTGACACCATGCTAAGGGAGATGGAGCAGGCACGAGTTTTAGAAGCATCACAAAGCCCTTGAGCCTCTACAGTAGTGTTAGTTAAAAATAAAGATGGTTTCACGATTATTTTGTGTAGATTACCGCCAGTTAAATGATGTCACTAAGAAAGACAGCTATCCACTTCCCAGAATTAACAATACACTTGATACACTGGCAGGTGCAAGATAGTTTTCGACATTGGAATTGAAAAGTGGCTACTGGCAAGTCGATATTGAGCCCAAAGAAAACAGCACGAAGTTGACACCATGCTAAGGGAGATGGAGCAGGCACGAGTTTTAGAACCATCACAAAGCCCTTGAGCCTCTCCAGTAGTGTTAGTTAAAAATAAAGATGGTTTCACGATATTTTGTGTAGATTACCGCCAGTTAAATGATGTCACTAAGAAAGACAGCTATCCACTTCCCAGAATTGACAATACACTTGATACACTGGCAGGTGCAAGATAGTTTTCGACATTGGAATTGAAAAGTGGCTACTGGCAAGTCGATATTGAGCCCAAAGAAAACAGCACGAAGTTGACACCATGCTAAGGGAGATGGAGCAGGCACGAGTTTTAGAAGCATCACAAAGCCCTTGAGCCTCTCCAGTAGTGTTAGTTAAAAATAAAGATGGTTTCACGATATTTTGTGTAGATTACCGCCAGTTAAATGATGTCACTAAGAAAGACAGCTATCCACTTCCCAGAATTGACGATACACTTGATACACTGGCAGGTGCAAGATAGTTTTCGACATTGGAATTGAAAAGTGGCTACTGGCAAGTCGATATTGAGCCCAAAGAAAACAGCACGAAGTTGACACCATGCTAAGGGAGATGGAGCAGGCACGAGTTTTAGAAGCATCACAAAGCCCTTGAGCCTCTACAGTAGTGTTAGTTAAAAATAAAGATGGTTTCACGATATTTTGTGTAGATTACCGCCAGTTAAATGATGTCACTAAGAAAGACAGCTATCCACTTCCCAGAATTGACGATACACTTGATACACTGGCAGGTGCAAGATAGTTTTCGACATTGGAATAGAAAAGTGGCTACTGGCAAGTCGATATTGAGCCCAAAGAAAACAGCACGAAGTTGACACCATGCTAAGGGAGATGGAGCAGGCACGAGTTTTAGAAGCATCACAAAGCCCTTGAGCCTCTCCAGTAGTGTTAGTTAAAAATAATGATGGTTTCACGATATTTTGTGTAGATTACCGCCAGTTAAATGATGTCACTAAGAAAGACAGCTATCCACTTCCCAGAATTGACGATACACTTGATACACTGGCAGGTGCAAGATAGTTTTCGACATTGGAATTGAAAAGTGGCTACTGGCAAGTCGATATTGAGCCCAAAGAAAACAGCACGAAGTTGACACCATGCTAAGGGAGATGGAGCAGGCACGAGTTTTAGAACCATCACAAAGCCCTTGAGCCTCTCCAGTAGTGTTAGTTAAAAATAAAGATGGTTTCACGATATTTTGTGTAGATTACCGCCAGTTAAATGATGTCACTAAGAAAGACAGCTATCCACTTCCCAGAATTGACGATACACTTGATACACTGGCAGGTGCAAGATAGTTTTCGACATTGGAATTGAAAAGTGGCTACTGGCAAGTCGATATTGAGCCCAAAGAAAACAGCACGAAGTTGACACCATGCTAAGGGAGATGGAGCAGGCACGAGTTTTAGAAGCATCACAAAGCCCTTGAGCCTCCCCAGTAGTGTTAGTTAAAAATAAAGATGGTTTCACGATATTTTGTGTAGATTACCGCCAGTTAAATGATGTCACTAAGAAAGACAGCTATCCACTTCCCAGAATTGACGATACACTTGATACACTGGCAGGTGCAAGATAGTTTTCGACATTGGAATTGAAAAGTGGCTACTGGCAAGTCGATATTGAGCCCAAAGACAAGGAAAAGACTGCCTTTACTACTGGTAGTGGACTGTGTCAGTTCAACGTCATGCCATTTGGGTTGTGTAATGCTCCAGCCACTTTTGAGCGTCTAACGTAGAGAGTTTTAAGATGTCTACACTGGAAAACATGCCTCGTGTAACTAGATGACGTCATTATCTTAGGAAAGTCGTTCGAAGATCACATAAAGAATGTCGAACAAGTGTTTCAGAAACTAAAGGGAGCCAATTTAAAATTAAATCCGAAGAAATGCTGTCTCTTTCAAAAAGCAGTCAAGTACTTAGATCACATTATCACCCCAGATGGAGTCAAAATCGACCCAGAGAAGACAGACTGTATTATGAACTGGAACATTCCAACTAATGTAAACCAGCTGCGAAGCTTTTTGGGCCTCTGCACATATTACAGCCGTTTTGTAAAGGGGTTTGCTGACATCGTGAAACCTTTGCATAAACTGTCGGATGAAAAGACACCCTTCATTTGGACCAATGATTGTGAAAAAGCATTCGACACTAAAACGGGCTCTCTGTTCATCCCCCATTCTGACATATCCCCAGCCTGGTCAGAGGTTTATTGTGGACACTGACGCGAGCATTTCACAAATATCTATATGGTCAAGAATTTCTCCTGAGAACCGACCACGCTTCCCTACGCTGGCTTCTTCAATTAAAAAAATTCAGAGGGGCAGATGGCGAGGTCGCATGAACGCCTCCAAGAGTAAAATTTTACCATCGAACACCGCCCTGGACAACAGCACGGTAATGCCGACACCCTATCTAGGAGACCTTGCCCACCAAAATGCAAGCATTGCATCATTGCCGAAAACAAAGAAGGATTGAATCTCGAAGTGTGTAGGTGGACAACGGTGCAACCCGTTAACCGATGGGACCCGTAGAGGTTAATGGAGGATCAAAAAGAAGACCTTGATATCCAACCAATCTACAGATGGAAGGGGACTTGCCATGAAAGGCCCACTTGGTCAGAAGTTAGTGATAAAAGCGTTGCCACCAAAAGTTACTGGGCCCAGTGGCACTCCATTGCAATCGAAGATAATCTTCTGGTCAGGAATTGGGAGTCAGATGGTACCCGCATATTGAAGCAAATAATCCTTCCGCGGCCAAGAGTTAGGGAGGTAATCGAGGAGATCCATGGCGGGGCAGGTGGAGGCCATTTAGGCGTAAAGAAAACTTTGGAAAAGGTCAGAGAACGTTTTTATTGGTTACGATGTAGAGCTGATGTGGAATAATGGTGAAAAACCTGCCAAGCGTGTGCATCCAGTAAGGGGCCTAAATCAAAAACCAGGGGGCGAATGAAGCAGTACAACCTGGGAGCCCATTTTGAAAGAATTGCAATCGACATAGCTGGTCCTTTCCCTAGAACAGACGCAGGAAATCGCTATATGCTTGTAGCCATAGATTATTTAAACAAGTGGCCAGAAGTGTTTGCAATCCCGAATCAAGAGGCCACCACCGTCGCAGAAGTATTGGTGAATGAGTTTTTCTGTAGGTTTGGCGCACCACTAGAGCTCCATTCCGACCAAGGACGCAACTTCAAGTCGGCTGTATTCCAGAAGGTTTGTGAGCTTATGGGAATCACGAAACCGAGAACTACACCCATGCACCCTCTATCTGACGAAATAGTGGAAAGATTTAATGCCACTTTGGAGTCCCACTTAAGAATATTTGTCAATGACACCAAACGGATTGGGACCGGAACTTTCCACTCTTTCCACTGGCATACCGCTCGGCTGTACATGAGACTACCGGACATACACTAGCCAGCTTGGTTTTGGGCGAGAGTTAAGACTTCCTCCTGATCTCGTATTTGGAAAACCCACAGATGCTCCACGGTCAACTGATGAATACATAAAAGATTTGGAAAGAAGAATAGAAACCATCCACTCTGCTGTCAGAAGGCATATACGAGTAGAAAGCGACCGCATGAAGACCCGTTATGACGTGCTAGCTAATTCAGCTGGTTTGAAAGAAGGCGATCGTGTGTGGTTCTACAATCCAGTACGACGCAAGGGACGGTCACCGAAACTACAGAAATTATGGGAAGATCCTTATAAGGTGGTCAAAAGGATCAATGACGTTGTCTATTGCATTTAGAGGAGCTCGAAGAGCATATGCACAGACTTACGCTGTACCAACAAATGTCAGAATTCGACCGGGACGGTCTAATATAAGAGAGGGGCAGTGTCACAACGAACACTCTGGAATGACATTTCTGGAATAGACCAGAGGTGACAGGTGTAGAATAGTTTAGAATAGTGTGGAACGTCTAGAATCTCTATAGACAAAAATTGACGAGCGGTGCACAGAATAAGTTAGTTCAGTATTGAATAAGGTGGTGTGAAAGTGATCACAGAGTATAAAGCAAGTTAAAAGTAAGTGTTGGTATATAGGAAGCGATCATAGAAGGCGACAGTGGAATATAGTTCTATGGACATTTAATAATAGTAAGAAGAGATATATTTTAGTGTTGGCACTGGTGTTGGAAAATAGTGGTGTTGGAATTAGTAGTTTGGAATGCTGTGTTTTGTTAATTAACAAATCATCCACAACCCCGTAGAACGTAACAATATATATATATATATATATATATATATATATATATATATATATATATATATATATATATATATGCGATTAAAAAAATGACATGTTATTAATAAGTTAGTTATATGCCAGATAAACTTTTCGAGATAAGAAAAATTATATTATCTTTGGAAGACTGTGTATCTTTAGCTGCTGCTAAAGGCGACGCTTCAATTTAGAATACCCAAATAATATTAGACAGAATAATAATTCACAGAGTGTTTGAAAGTCACCAGGACAGGCTCCATTGCTGTGAAAAGTGCTCCAGTATTCCCCCGGTACATAAAAATTTCGGAACATACAAACTAGGTTTCTAGTCAATTACCTCACAAACAAATTTAAATTATTTTCACAGATCACGTATTGATAAGTACAATTTGAAAAAGTCTGAATTTTTCAATATCTGATGACGCTAACTTTGTTAGTGAAAAGATAGTCAGGTCTTTAAAAATATGTGTTGTGATGATTTGGGTTCTCCAAGTGTATTTATCAGTGCTCATCACAAGTTCCAACCTTTACTCAATAACGTATTGAATAATAGATGTGGAAACAAAAACATTCTATTTTCAGAACCTTGAAAATGCCGCCGTACTTCCTGCAAATGATGTACCAAATCTCCAAATAACTTACGGAAAAGAAATCAAGCCACACTCAGCACCTTATGTTGTTTACATAGATGTATTAAAAGACGATGGTATGCTCTATGGATGCGGTGGGGCCCTTATTTCAAAAAATTACGTCATTACAGCTGCACACTGTGCTACAGGGTAAGTTGTCACAATTAATTTTATATTCATCATCATTATCACCACAAGGTTTCTGGTTAAACCTTTAACCAAAAGAAAAAAAGTATCGACGAAGCAAGGGCGTTGTGGTAGCGAATTTTCGTACAAATGTTTTTAATGTCAAATATGTATCGTTTTTAAAAGGACATTTGGTTGGCAATATGATCTGTATAGTAGTAAGAATGTACCACATTGAATTAAAATAGCTTTGTTGTTTTAAAAAGTACAAACATTTTCCGAACGAACTTAAAAGGTACCAGAAAAAATTGGTTCGATTTTCCTGGTCAACGAACCTCTTCAAGATACTTACACACCTGCCAAGATATAATTATTGACAAACAGCTTTGTGACCCAAGTAGAATTTTTAAAAATGAAATTGTGCAAAAATTTCTTTTACAAAAATGTAACATTTTTTTGGCCGAATTTGCCTCCAGTAATGTTACATTATATCATATTTTTCACAAACATTCGACAACTTTTATTTACAATAACTCACTAAACATTTATTATTAATTACAAACAGTTCACAAAAATGTTACAAAAAATGATTTCTACGGAAACACTAAAAAGATTCCTGCGAAAACTTTTCAAATTCAGCCAAGGGAGTTCCTGTGTACGGCCGCTCGATTTTTTCGGCGAGTAATACAAACCAAAAACTTTATGAATTCCATGGGGCTCAGCTCTCTATTGGTACAAACGCCTTTTTACAATTTGTTGCAAAACAATTGCCATCTAGGCATACGTCAACTAACGTTTTGTTTGCATGATACATTAGAGCAGCTTAATTTCCATGATATTATATTCAAAGTATACGTAACAATTAATTACAGAATTAGTAGAATTACCATTGAAACACATCCCACGATTGTTTCAGCCTTATACGACGTCTTATGTTTAAGTTTAGAGATAAAAGAAACTATTTTAGAATCATTTTTATAGAGACTTGGCTTGATTTTGTTTACATTTTTGCTATTGTATGCGACGGCATAATATATCTATGCTGCGCTATAAGTGAATTTGGGACCGTTAATAAAGCTACAAATATAGTGGTTTTTAATATTTGATTGAATCCCCCAGTTAAATAACAATCACTTAACAAAATTTTAATTTCATGTCGTCTGTCATTTTCCATAATTGCGGTCGAGATTTCACGATTATTGGTTGGGGTAGTATATTTTATGCCTGGTATATATTTAGTTTGGTTACCGTTGATGTATGGTTTATACCTGTTGTATGAATCAATATAGGCGTGGCAGTTATGTACTCTGTCTGTCAGGCATTGGACTTTAACCACTAAGTCGTTTCAACTCATATCTATGGGATTTTATTTTTAATTTAGAAAAAACTCTAAATATTGTGTACCAGATTACATAAAATTCACAACATAGGTTTATTTGCACTATTTCTAGCCACGTGTAAAATCTTTTTCGAGTTATTCTGACACTTCCAAAAATATAGCGTTTTCAAAAAGTTTTCCCCGATTTTCCACCGGAAAAACTTGAGCTCATTAACAAACTCGACCTCGATTTTCGCACAAACAAGATTTTTGCCAAGTTTAATTGTAATAGGTTTAGTATTTTTTGAGTTATCGCTTGGATACATACATACATACATACATACATTCGTGAAAATATATTTATTCAGCTTGAAAATAATTACAAAAGGGTAAAATTCTAGTAGTGGAAGTGACGGTATGTCAGAGTTTTAACAGAGGAGAGAAAAGTGAACACTTATTTACATGTATATAATGCATTCATGCTACGATCTAAACAAAAGAACAGATTAACAGGTGAACAGGTTTATGGAACATGTTCTTGGGTAACAACCGAACTGTTGAAACGAACAAGCCGCAATGCTCGAATTGTACAAGCCTCAATTTGCGACTGAGGTTTGTCACACTCCGTATGGTCCAGATATGGCCCACAGTGACTACTACCTATTTGGAAATTTGAAAAAGGACTTTCGCGGGAGCCATCTCAGTAACGATGAAGAACAGTCTCCAATGTTGCCCATAAAATGACTGATATAATTTTCAAAACTAAAAAGGTACCAAAGATGCTCTCTTCTCTTAATACCGGGAAAGCATCTGGCCTTGACGAGATCCCAGCAATTGTATTCAATAAAATGCGCACCATAACTTGCTCCTGCGCTGACTCGCCTGTTTCAGACATCTTACAATAGAGGCATATTCCCTAGTAACTGGAAAACTGCTCGAGTACAACCCGTCCCCAAAAAAGGATCCAAAGCGCTTCCTAGCAACTACAGGCCTATTCCTCTCCTCGTCTCTAAAGTGATGGAAAAGTATATAAATACCGATTTACTAAAATTACTTTAAAAACACAGTCTAATCTACGACATGCAGTATGGATTCCGTCAGCGCAGATCAACTGCCGACCCGCTTTCCTTTGTCACCCATTCTGGGAACAAGTCTATGGAACTACACGGTGACTCCCAGATTGTCGCTCTAGACATAGCCAAAACATTCTACCAGGTCTGGCACGCAGCGCTGCTTAATAAACTTCCGGCCTATGGCCTACCACTAAAACTCTGTACCTAGAGAGAAAATTTCCTCTCCAACCGGAGCATTTCTGTTGTCGTGGATGGCCATTCCTCTAAACTGCATCCAATTAATGCAGGAGTTCCTCAAGGTTCAGCTTTAGCCCCTACTTTGTTGCTTCTCCACTCATGGAGGGTTCTGTCTCCATGGATCTCCAAAAAATATTAGACTGGGGAAGTAGAAATCTTGTACAATTCAACTCCACCAAATCTGAGTCTTGCTTTCTCATAAGAGATACACCAGCCCTAGACCCATCACAATGAACAACCAAGTTATTCAAAGTAATGAGTCATTTTCACTTGTTGGCATTTCTGTGGATCGAAATCTCAATTGGCACCAACATGTCACATCAATTGCAGAGGCGGCTGCTAAGAAATTAGGGTTCCTCTTCCGGGCTCGCAAATACTTTTTACCAGCTAATCTCTATACCTTATATACTTCATAAATAAGGCCTTATCTCGAATACTGCTCCCACATCTGGGGTGCCGATGCCACTTCTATACTCGCTATCCTGGACTCCATTGAGAAGACAGCTATACGTCTCATCGGTGACCCTACCCTCACCCAAAGGCTGCCATCCTCTGCCCACCGACGTACCGTCGGTGACCTCTCTCTATTTTATAGATATCTGTGCGGGCACCGCTCAGAGGAGCTTTCTTCCATAGTTCCTCCACCTGCTGCCCCCAAAAGATCTACCAGGGGAACAGAGCGAATGCACCCATTTACTGTCCAGGTCACCAGACATAGAACATCTTTTTAAGCCCGCTTTTTTGTACCGGAGACTTCCAGGTTGTGGAATTCCTTGCCGGCATATGTTTTTCCTTCTCCCCCGAACCTCCAAACCTTCAAGTCCAGAATTAACAAGTTGCCTCTTTCCTCCTTGTCGACACCCACGGTACGATAGTATTTAGGCTATAAGCCCTCGTGGTGTGTTGTTGAAATATAAAAAAAAGGTGAAAGTTGCAGTTTGGGCACATTTTGAGGACAAACAGAAAGAATATATTTTTATTTTTAACTCGTTGAAAATAAATAAAATAGCCAGTTGCGTACATTTTATACAAACGCAATTTTATAACTTAGTGTGTCGAAAATTAATTTTAATTGAAATTTATTTAACTGAAACTGATACTTATATTCCAGTTAATCTCAAGCACTTATTTTAATTGCATCATTATTTTCACTTTACGATCGTTACCATGTTTTGGTTGCAGTCACTTGTAACTTGTAACATAAAAATATAATTAAATGTTTGTGGTTTCGGAAAAATAGAAATTATTAGGTCATCTACCTAAATTTATAGCATATGTGTCTGTGTGTGTTTTGTTTATTTAACGTCAATCACCGACACCAATGAGTAGTTTCACCTCACTTTCCCGGAAATTTTGCCGCACCCCTTCTTTTCTGTAAGGAGAGTAGGAATCTTTAACGTGTCCAACATCGAATATCAACGGGACTGACGAATGAATAGCATATAATAATAAAGCTAAATCAAAAATTGTCTTCATTCTCAAGTTTGTTAATTGCACACTTCTTTTTAGAAAATTTTTCGTAAAATGAAAAATTAATTTATAAGGAGATCTGTGTTTATATATATATATATATATATATATATATATATATATATATATATATATATATATATATATATTAAATAACGCTGTTTATATGTCCGTGTGTATATACAGCTTTGTATTTTTGTTGTTTGTTTTTCGTTTTTATGTGTCTTAGTCTGTATGTTCACATGTAGTAATTTATATTTTGCAAGGCTCACTTATTGTATATATATATATATATATATATATATATATATATATATATATATATAGTTAAATAATGCCCTTTTGTCTTGATAAAAAATAATTTATTTTAAACCAAAAGTACATTAAAATAATTAAGTGAATAATTACAAGTTAGTATTAACAAACAACGAATGTTACTAATAATATGAACAAGTAAAGAATGAATTTAAATCTAACATAACTGATACTTATAAACTAGGATTGATCTGGCAACCTCGGTAAGAAACAGCTACATCTTGACATATTGCAATTATTGTAACTTCCATTGTTTATATACATCTAAACATTTTAACAGACCCTGGGAATGGGCTCTAGGAGCCCCAATTCGCGTTCATTCGTAGAAATTTTTACTCTTACCAACGATACCTCTCTGTTAGTGAATTTTCTTGATGAAAATCCACAAAAAGAAGCATCAACAGAACTTGTGGTTTCTAACAAACTTTCGGAAAAAGGCCGCTTAGAGAAGTTATAAATCCAAAGTTTAGAATATATTTTTCACCCCACTTCTGCTACGAAATTAAAACAAAATTAACCTAGATCTTCTTTTCAGCTACCTAAAGCTCGTGGTCTACCTTGGCGCACATAACCTGAAGAAGCGAGATGAAAATCAAATAATCATAAATGTTGCTGATGCCATAAGATTCCCTGATAGTGCACAAAATGACATAGCTATCCTAAAACTATCAAAACCTGTTGAATACACAGCTGCAATCCAACCAGCCAGGCTACCGTCTAGAGCTGAGGCCAGTAAAAATTACGTGGGCAAGTCAGGGATCGTGTATGGATGGGGAGTCACACAAACAAAAAAGACTTCTGATATTCTTCTAGCTGTGTCAATGCCCGTTATTCCTCGTCGAGATTGCAAGTTGTTTTATGGAAACATCTATGATTCAGTTATATGTGCTGAGAGGATTAATAAAAGAGGGACTTGTGATGGTGATTCTGGTGGCCCGTTTGTTGTAGATGGCGTTCTTGTAGGATTAGTTAGAGGAAGTAAGTGCGCAGTTGGTGATTTGGTATCGCCATCTACATTTACAAGAGTCAATTATTACCTTGACTGGATACAAAAAAATACTGATGTTGTAGTTAATTAGTACTCAGCTTTTTTATACATTTAAAAGGCTAATAAAATATATTTAGATCTTTTGTATTTTAATTACTGCAAAACGGGATTGTTCCAGATAAATATACTGAGGGGTAGACATAGCAGCAAACGTCTCTGGGATACAATTAATCAGATCACAAGCGGAGGGAAAAGGTCACAGAAACCTGTAGAGGAGATTAGAGATGACAATGACGAGAAGGGTAGGAACAAAAGGGACATAGAAAAATATTAAGAACCCTGAGATCTGAAAAACCTCTAGGTTCATTCACATCAGCAAGAGGGTTCCACTGTACAAGGAAGTAACTAGCCTCAATACAAGAGTTAAAGATATTAACTAGGAACACATCAACGAAAGGACCTGCATAAGCCAACATTTTAAGGGATACGTTATCCGATCCACTAATATTCTTCCTCAGTCCAGTCAGCACTCTGCCTACCTCATCAATATCAGTCATTTTAAATCTAAATGAATGATCAAAGTTGAAAGAGTTACTATTGTAAAATTTAACTTTTTTGTCACATTTACTATTTGTTTGTTGAAAAAATCTTGAAAAGTACATATTTATACTGTCTGGATCAGAAAAATGAAAAGGAAGTAATTTTTTTGTTTAGAGGTGGAATAAGCATGTAAATCACGTAATGCTGACCACTTCAGCGCAAATTATTTGCTGTAGCTCCTCTAAATTATTTGGTCTGTTGAAATAAACTTTCGATTTTAAATAACCCCACAGGAAAAAATCCAAGGGAGTCAAGTTTGGGGAACGCGGTGGCCACTCAATTGCTCCTCGACGCCCTATCCATCTTTCAGGAGATGACATCTAGATATTGACGGACGTCTACACCAAAGTGAGCCCGTTGAAACAATATATATATATATATATATATATATATATATATATATATATATATATATATATATATATATATATATATATTAATAGGGCACCTCTGCACCGTGACTTTTTGGAAAAATTACTGCCAGAGTTGGCACTAAATCCAATCATCGCAAGAAATTTAGGTAACTTGCTTCATACGTTCACTTTCCCTTGACCTTGAGTGTGGGAGTCTTGAGTCCAATGAGGATTTTTCCGTGATCAATATCTTGAGTTGTGACGATTTACTGTCCCATTAAGGTAAAAAGTGATATCATCAAATAAAAGAATGTTATAAAGAGAATGGTGGTCTAAATCATCGTCGTTTAATTTGTGTATCAATTGCACTTTGTAAGGATGATACTTCTCTTCTTTGAATAATTTTACCACTAAAGATTGGTCCACGTTGTTATTTAGGGCTAATTGCCTTGTAGAATGGTGAGGATTTTTTCAGATTCAAGTAATAGATCCAATCTGACCTATTTATTTGAGGTCGAGCTTGTCGAGGAAAATCTTTTACGATTTCCGTTTCTGTGAATTTTACAACCAACGCGCATGCTTTCTGATGACTTCTGAGCCTGTCGCCATATCCAATCATCATTAATATCTCTATTCTTTTCATTTCGGTTAATCGTGCCACTTTTGTTAAATTGGAATTAGAATTGATTACTTTTAAAACTTTGACACTTTCACCACTAAGATTATTTATTAATTTAAACGGCAGGTAATAATTTTTTTTAAATTTCAACAACACACCACGAGGGTTTACAGCCTAAATACTATCGTACCGTGGGTGTTGACAAGGAGGAAAGAGGCAGCTTGTTAATTCTGGACTTGAAGGTTTGGAGGTTCGGAGGAGAAGGAAAAACATGTGCCGGCAAGGAATTCCACAACTTGGAAGTCCTCGGGACAAAAGAGCGGGCATAACAAGATGTTCTATGTCTGGTGACCTGGACAGTAAAAGGGTGCATTCGCTCTGTTCCCCTGGTAGATCTGTTGGGGGCAGCAGGTGGATGAACTATGGAGGAAAGCTCCTCTGAGCAGTGCCCGTGCAGATATCTATAAAATAGAGAGAGGTCACCAGCGGCACGTCGGTGGGCAAGGGATGGCAGCCTTTGGGTGAGGGTAGGGTCACCGATGAGACGTATAGCTCTCTTTTGAATGGAGTCCAGGATAGCGAGTGTAGAAGCAGCTGCACCCCAGATGTGGGAGCAGGATTCGAGGTTTGGCTTTATTTGTGAAGTATATAAGGTATAGAGATTCGCTGGTGAAAAGTATTTGCGAGCCCGGAAGAGGAAACTTAATTTCTTAGCAGCCGTTTCTGCAATTGATGTGACATGTTGGTGCCAATTAAGATTTCGATCCACACAAATGCCAACAAAAGAAAATGACTCATTACTTTGAATAACTTGGTTGTTCATTGTGATAGGTCTAGGACTGGTGTATCTCTTATGAGAAAGAAAGCAAGACTGAGATTTGGTGGGGTTGAACTGTACAAGATTTATACTTCCCCAGTCTAATATTTTTTGGAGATCCACGGAGACAGAACCCTCCATGATTCTGCGATCCTCATCTAATTGGGCTAAAGAGACAGGCTTAGAATATTGTATATTTGAGTGGAGGGTGCTGTCGTCCGCGTAACTGTGAACTGGATTGGATCTGCTAGAGAGGAGGTCATTGATGTAGAGAAGAAACAAACTAGGGGCTAAAGCTGAACCTTGAGGAACTCCTGCATTAATTGGATACAGTTTAGAGGAATGACCATCCACAACAACAGAAATGCTCCTGTTGGAGCGGAAATTTGCTGTCCAGTTACAAAGTTTTGGTGGTAGGCCATAGGCCGGAAGTTTATTAAGCAGAACTGCGTGCCAGACCTGGTCGAAAGCTTTGGATATGTCTAGAGCGACAATCTGGGATTCACCGTGTAGTTCCATAGACTTGTTACAAGAATAGGTGACAAAAGAAAGGAGGTCGGCAGTCGATCTGCGCTGACGGAATCCATACTGCCTGTCGTGGATTAGACTGTGTTTTTCAAGAAATTTTAGTAATTCGGTGTTTATATACTTTTTCATCACTTTAGAGACGACTGAAAGGAGTGAAATAGGACTGTAGTTGCTAGGAAGTGCTTTGGATCCTTTCTTGGGGATGGGTTGTACTCGAGCAGTTTTCCAGTTACTAGGGAATATGCCTTTATTGTAAGATATCTGAAATAGACGAGTCAGGACAGGAGCAAGTTCTGGTGCGAACTTTTTGAGAACAATTGCTGGGATCTCGTCAAGGCCAGAGGGTTTCCTGATATTAAGAGAAGAGAGCATCTTTCGTACCTTTTTAGTTTTGAAAATGATATCCGTCATTTTATGCGCGACATTGGGGACTGTTGGTGGTTGAACATTTGGAGGTGGGTTAAGAGTATAGTTGCTGGCGAACAGCGAAGCAAAAAGTTCAGCCTTGCCCAGGACGGTAGAAACAATTTCATCCCCTGAGACAAGAGGTGGGAACGTGCTTTTGCAGAAATTATTCTCAATAGATTTAGCAAGAGTCCAGAAGAGTTTTCTGCCGTTGGAGCTTAAGAGGACTTTGTTTTTGATGTGGTTATTAAACGAGCTTTTTGCCTCAGAAAGAATGCGGACATAGCGGTTTCTTGCGTCGTTAAATGCTTGACGGTTTTCTTGACTGGGATTGTGTAGAAGCGTTTTGTGAGCTTTGATCTTTTCAAGTCTGGCCTTGTCACAGGATTTAGAGAACCAGGGCTTTTGAGTGGCTAAAGAGGTTTTCTGTGTACGTGGAATAAATAACTCCATGCCAGCTTGGATAATTTCGGTGACGTTTTGTGAGATATCAGAGGGGTCAGGATGAGAGAAGCAGACAGACGCCTATGGAAATGAGGAAAAGTAATCCCGCATTTCGTCCCAGTTTGCGGAGTTGTATTGCCAAACGATACGTGGGTGTGATGACTGTGTGACCTCGGGTTGCATTGCGCAGGAAGCAGTGACCATGCCGTGGTCTGAGCGGCCAAGGGGGGCGGTGACTGATATCTTATAGCATTCAGGTTTTGTAGTAAGAAGGAGATCCAAGGGATTTGAGCTGTGTGTTGGGATAAGAGGAAAGTAAGTAGGTTGCTGAACCATATTGGCTAAAGAATTGCTGACTGCAAAGACCTCCGCTGCTCTCCCTTGTGGATCGGTTTTTGAAGATCCTAGCCATTCCTTATTATGGACATTGAAGTCACCAAGAATAGTGACCTCGGAGGAAGGATATTCAGAAATCAGATAGTCGGTTTTTTCAGAAAGGTAGTCAAAGAGCTGGACAAAGTTGTTGTCAGAAGGTGACCGGTAAATGCAATAGATGAATTTAGTTGCAGCCCTGAGAGTGAGTTGTATCCATAGTATGTCTTTTCTGCTAGCTTCTAAATTGGGGAGTCTGGTGCAGGGTAGATTGCTACGGACGTATGCGCACACGCCTCCATGCAATCTAAAGGCAGTAAGGAGCTCATACCATATTTAAATTAACTTACGATTTAACATTATTGTTCATTGAATTCCAAATCCATACGGCGATAAAAGTCCGATAACTTAATACTGACAACAGTAAATAAACACTAAATTATCACCAAGAGTGTTGTGAAAAATTGATTGTGACTTTACTTTTTGTTCTACCTGTCACATAGTTGCATGACAACGTATCAAAAATCACAAAATCAAGTGTTCATTACTTTAGAAAAGTGAACGAAAACCTCATTATCCTAAAGAAAACTCGTCCTAAATAAATAATAGAAGTCTGGACGCAGCAAGTGCCTTATGGTAATGAATTTTCATAAAAACATTCATAAAAAAATTGATCGGAATAACAACAGTCTGATCAGATAACGGTAAAATGAAGTGAAAGACTAAAAAAAAAATAAGTCACTAACTAGGAGTTGAAATCGTCTTATTATAGGACTCGATAATCTGATGCACTTCGATTAGACCACTTTTTATATATATATATATATATATATATATATATATATATATATATATATATATATATATATATATATATATATACATATACATTCCCATCCAGTTTGGGACACACTGTATACGAGTGCAAATTTCGGAAATTTGTCTCAAAATGTAACCTTGTAACTAAATATAAATTCGCACTTACGATAAGCTGAAACAACGCAGAAAGGAGGTACTCTAGCGAGCTTGATTTCATGTTGGCTTCTAACACTCTATTGCACTACTAAATGCAGAATATTAATAGTTAAACGAAATTAATTGCAACAAATAATACCCGCAAGATTTTTAATTACAAAAACAATGACATTATTAATAGCAGATCATAAAGTAGACAAGATGAAATATATTTTGTAGCCAGTGCATATAACATTGCTTAAAATACCATACATATAAAAGTTATTTACTCCTTTAATAAAATTATCGTTTCTAATTCAACTTGATTAAATTTTACCGAAGCAAAATTCAAAGGTTCTTTTACTGATGTTTTTTAATTGACATTTGATTGCGCAAGTTGCCTAAGAATTTATCGTCGACAAGGTTTCCGTTACCGTAATGCCGATTCTGAAATAAATATTATTATATATACAGTGTGATGACAAAATTTGGAAAATATTTCTTAAATGAGTTATTTAATTTTTTCAAGAAAAATTCTCGAACAGGTCAATTTTATGTTTTAAATTTCCAACTTATGACGTAAAAATTACATGTATGACGTCACCTTTTGTGAATGATGACATTATCATACGTTTTTCCATGGACTTATATACTACTTAAATGATGATGAAACAAATTGGTACCTGACACCAATTTTTTTTGAAAAAATTGTATTATTTACTTAAAAAAGGGAAACGTAAATTTAACAAGAAATAGGAAATATTTCTCATCGTTTTAGTGAATTTTCTTTTTAAAAAAATCAACTAATGAGGAGATTCCGACTTTTGAATTTTGAAAAAATTCTTCAAATAAGCACGAACTAGGCCCCCTAGAAGGCATATCCAGGGTATGTTTCAATTTTTATATATTTATGTCTGTATATATATATATATATATATATATATATATATATATATATATATATATATATATATATATATATATATATATATATATATATATACAGACATAAATATATAAAAATTGAAACATACCCTGGATATATATATATATATATATATATATATATATATATATATATATATATATATATATATATATATATATATATATATACAGACATAAATATATAAAAATTAAAACATACCCTGGATATGCCTTCTAGGGGGCCTAGTTCGTGCTTATTTGAAGAATTTTTTCAAAATTCAAAAGTCGGAATCTCCTCATTAGTTGATTTTTTTAAAAAGAAAATTCACTAAAACGATGAGAAATATTTCCTATTTCTTGTTAAATTTACGTTTCCCTTTTTTAAGTAAATAATACAATTTTTTCAAAAAAAATTGGTGTCAGGTACCAATTTGTTTCATCATCATTTAAGTAGTATATAAGTCCATGGAAAAACGTATGATAATGTCATCATTCACAAAAGGTGACGTCATACATGTAATTTTTACGTCATAAGTTGGAAATTTAAAACATAAAATTGACCTGTTCGAGAATTTTTCTTGAAAAAATTAAATAACTCATTTAAGAAATATTTTCCAAATTTTGTCATCACACTGTATATATAATAATATTTATTTCAGAATCGGCATTACGGTAACGGAAACCTTGTCGACGATAAATTCTTAGGCAACTTGCGCAATCAAATGTCAATTAAAAAACATCAGTAAAAGAACCTTTGAATTTTGCTTCGGTAAAACTTAATCAAGTTGAATTAGAAACGATAATTGTATTAAAGGAGTAAATAAGTTTTATATGTATGGTATTTTAAGCAATGTTATATGCACTGGCTACAAAATATATTTCATCTTGTCTATTTTATGATCTGCTATTAAAAATGGTATTGTTTTTATAATTAAAAATCTTGCGGGTATTATTTGTTGCAACAAATTTCGTTTAACTATTAATATTCTGCATTTAGTAGTGCAATAGAGTGTTAGAAGCCAACATGAAATCAAGCTCGCTAGAGTACCTCCTTTCTGCGTTGTTTCAGCTTATCGTAAGTGCGCATCTATATTTACTTACAAGGTTACATTTTGAGAAAAATTTCTGAAATTTGCGCTCGTATACAGTGTGTCCCAAACTGGATGGGAATGTATTGTGATCTCCGTTATTATTAGAGATAGGGAGACGGTTAAATTAGCAATGTTTTGTAGAATTTTATGCTCGTTCTAAATATGACTTGTTTTTTGCCCTGCCTCTTTTCGTTTTCGAGTTATTTTGAAAAAACCAAGATTTGTCGTTTCATTTTTTCTTCAATATCTAAGTAGGCGTTGATCTGACATGTCGAAGACTTGCACATTATCAGGACACTTTTTACAGAGTAATCTTTTTGTCCTATTCTCAACTTTGTATTGTCTTTTGTTTTTGAGCTACAGGTATCATCGTTTGTTTTTATTATGGCAGCCATATTGTTTTTTTTTTGTTCCTGTGATAGCCTGTGGAAAGAGCTTTCCAATGATGTACAACATGTTTGAGAGATCTTGTAATTGCACTGACAATTTTGAGAAAAACCGTTTTGAGGATAGTAGGCTATGAAATCCAATACCAGAAAACAAATGACAAAAAAAGTGTTCAAAAAGCAGTAGGCGATGGAGTCTAACAATAGGCTTCTACTTTCAACATAATTTTCCCTAATGATTCACGATAAAAAAATAGGAACTTTGCGCACACCAATGGATCGCCCCAATATTACAAATGATATTTTACATTACAACATTATCCTAAAAAATTGTTATAATTTAATTAAATAGGTAAACCTAGTAAATAACTAAATTTACTAACATAACTCAATAAAAAGCAGATTAATGATTTACGAAGACGCCTTTGAAAATCGTTTGATTTTTAAACTTAAGTCAACTAAAAAACAACAGAAGAAAGGTTGATATGGATATAAGAATATCGCGACAATTAAGAATACTGTCATTCTTAATTATCTGAACAATTTGAGGTGTATCTAACACGTTGCTTAAAATTTTGTACTAAATAGTTTGTTTCCTGTTTATTTTAAAAATTATTCAACAATATGTTCAGTAATGAAGAATATTTTAACATGTTGGAATGTTATATTCGTACTAACCGAAATACCGAGGCCGCTGCAAATTCATATTAAAACAACTACCTAGAAAGACGACAACCAAACACCAAAATATTTCGCAGGATAGTGACAAATCTATTAAACGACGGTAGCTTCCACGCAAAGAAACTACCAATGCCTAGAAATGGAGAAATAAATAATGCCGTCTTACAGGTTTCAAACGAAAACCCTGTTCTGTTCTATGGTGAACTCATTGACGTTCCAAAAAGTACGCTACACCGTGTATTAAAACAAAGTCGTTACCATCCATAAAAATCTACAATCGTACAAGGCTTAAATGTTGACGATTACTCTAAGCGACTTCAATTCTGCAGATGATTTCAATGACAATGTCAGCAAGATGAAAATTTTCCTTTGAAAATAATATGGACTGATGAATCCAGATGTACAACTTGTGGTGTGTATAATCGCCATAATAGGCATTATTGGGCAAATAAAAATCCCCATCTAAAGGAAGAAAGACAGATTTGCTATTAATTAGGTAAAAAATTGTTACTTCTATTTGTGGATTAGACAGTTAATTAAAAAAAAATCAGGTAACTTCATTGTTGGTTCGCTCTTTTTTGAAAATAATTTTACCGGGGAAAGGTATCTTAGTATATTGAGAAATGATATCTTACCAACAATTAAAAGAGTTCATGACAATTTAGACGAGATTTGGTACCAACAAGGGGGTTGACCAGCTCACAATGCTAGGATCGTCAAAGATTTTTTGTACCAAAATTGTAATAATCGTGTCATTTGTAACAATGGGTCTCTTCATTGGTGTGCTCGAAGTCCTGATATAACACCCATGGATTTTTATTTTTAGGGTACTCTGAAGAATGATGTGTATAAATTCGATCCACCACAAAATGTCAATGAATTACGAAACAGAATAACGGAACCTATAAATCATATTAACCAAAACACCCCCACCAGAATTTTTAGGCATGTTTCAAAATGGTGTATAAAGTGCATTGAACAAGACGATGGCCATATTGAACAATTTTTCATTTAGTGTATTTTTAAGTTTCTATTATATTATTTGTTGAGTTCCGTTTCTAATTGTGTTATTTTGGAGTTTTAGTTTCTATTTCGTATTGCCTGGTTTCGTTATTAAACTGTTTCACATAATATTACCTAGCATTATTACCTAATTAAATATTGTAAATTAAATCACAATATTTTTTTATCGTAAATCATTACGGAAAATTATGTTAAAGGTAGAAGTCTATTGTTTAGACTCTATGGCCTACTGATTTTTGAACACTTTTTTTTTGTCATTTGTTTTCTTCATAGCCTACTATCCTCAAAACGGTTTTTCTCAAAATTGTCAGTGCAATTACAAGATTTCCCATTGAAAAGCTCTTTTCACAGGCTATCACACGAGCAAAAAATCCAATATGGCAGCCATAATTAAAACAAACTTTTATACCTGTAGCTCAAAAACAAATGACAATCCAAAGTTGAGAATAGCACAAAAAGATTACTCTGTAAAAAGTGTCCTGATAATGTGCAAGTCTTAGACATGTCAGATCAACGCCTACTTAGGTATTGAGGAAAAAATAAATCGACAAATTTGTTTTTTTAAATAACTCGAAAACTAAAAGAGGCAGGGCAAAATACAAGTCATATTTGGAATGAGCATGAAATTCTACAACACATTGTTAATTTAACCGTCTCCCTATCTCTAATAATAATGGAGATAGCAATACATTCCCATCCAGTTTGGGACACATTGTACAGTAAAGTAATCGATTGTTTCTTAAAATTTCAGGCGCTTTTCGCTATCACGTCAGGTGATAATCATGAGGCGGGAGGCCGTATAACGTTTGGAAGAGAAGTAGAACCACATTCAGTACCATTTGTTTCCTTTATTATGGCAAATAATAAACAGCTGTGTGGAGGTGCTCTTATTTCCCATCATTATGTTCTCACCGCTGCTCATTGTCTAAGAGGGTAAGTTTTATATCCTGATGAAAAATGAAATGTATAAGATAAAATCAGTAAGTGAGTGGTGAACGTGTCGCCACCTAGTTCGGAACCAAGTACTATGTTGTCACGCCCGCTCCAAATAACACAGAGAAATGGGCCAGGGCTAACAATTTTTAAAATTGTTAGTTAGTTGTATACCGTCTCTATTTTTAATACTCTGTGTTATTTGGAGCGGGCGTAACAACATAGTACTTGGTTCCGAACTAGGTGGCGACACGTTCACCACTCACTTAGTGTTTTAAGACTGGCTATACGATAGCCGTGTTATTTTTGGTGCATTTTTGCTGCAATTAGTATGCCGTACTGAAGAGCTCTAATGAGAGCGAAACCGGTCTACGGTTCTAATTGTTGCGAGAATGCATCTAGTCTTACATACTTTGTCCCTATATTGGGGTAGAAATGGGCCAGGGCTAACAATTTTTTAAATTGTTAGTTAGTTGTATACCGTCTCTATTTTTAATACTCTGTGTTATTTGGAGCGGGCGTGACAACATAGTACTTGGTTCCGAACTAGGTGGCGACACGTTCACCACTCACTTAGTGTTTTAAGACTGGCTATACGATAGCCGTGTTATTTTTGGTGCATTTTTGCTGCAATTAGTATGCCGTACTAAAGAGCTCTAATGAGAGCGGAACCGGTCTACGGTTCTAATTGTTGCGAGAATGCATCTAGTCTTACATACTTTGTCCCTATATTGGGGTAGAAATGGGCCAGGGCTAACAATTTTTTAAATTGTTAGTTAGTTGTATACCGTCTCTATTTTTAATACTCTGTGTTATTTGGAACGGGCGTGACAACATAGTACTTGGTTCCGAACTAGGTGGCGACACGTTCACCACTCACTTAGTGTTTTAAGACTGGCTATACGATAGCCGTGTTATTTTTGGTGCATTTTTGCTGCAATTAGTATGCCGTACTGAAGAGCTCTAATGAGAGCGAAACCGGTCTACGGTTCTAATTGTTGCGAGAATGCATCTAGTCTTACATACTTTGTCCCTATATTGGGGTAGAAATGGGCCAGGGCTAACAATTTTTTAAATTGTTAGTTAGTTGTATACCGTCTCTATTTTTAATACTCTGTGTTATTTGGAGCGGGCGTGACAACATAGTACTTGGTTCCGAACTAGGTGGCGACACGTTCACCACTCACTTAGTGTTTTAAGACTGGCTATACGATAGCCGTGTTATTTTTGGTGCATTTTTGCTGCAATTAGTATGCCGTACTGAAGAGCTCTAATGAGAGCGAAACCGGTCTACGGTTCTAATTGTTGCGAGAATGCATCTAGTCTTACATACTTTGTCCCTATATTGGGGTAGAAATGGGCCAGGGCTAACAATTTTTTAAATTGTTAGTTAGTTGTATACCGTCTCTATTTTTAATACTCTGTGTTATTTGGAGCGGGCGTGACAACATAGTACTTGGTTCCGAACTAGGTGGCGACACGTTCACCACTCACTTAGTGTTTTATGACTGGCTATACGATAGCCGTGTTATTTTTGGTGCATTTTTGCTGCAATTAGTATGCCGTACTGAAGAGCTCTAATGAGAGCAAAACCGGTCTACGGTTCTAATTGTTGCGAGAATGCATCTAGTCTTACATACTTTGTCCCTATATTGGGGTAGAAATGGGCCAGGGCTAACAATTTTTTAAATTGTTAGTTAGTTGTATACCGTCTCTATTTTTAATACTCTGTGTTATTTGGAGCGGGCGTGACAACATAGTACTTGGTTCCGAACTAGGTGGCGACACGTTCACCACTCACTTAGTGTTTTAAGACTGGCTATACGATAGCCGTGTTATTTTTGGTGCATTTTTGCTGCAATTAGTATGCCGTACTGAAGAGCTCTAATGAGAGCGAAACCGGTCTACGGTTCTAATGCATCTAGTCTTAGATAAAATCAGCTTATGTCAACCCCGACAGAAAGCGTTCATGAACGGCCACAAGCATTCGTAGTACATAAAACGCATTCCAATTGAGAGATGACCGATTTCCCTCAGTTCAGGATAGGCAAGTTCATAACTAGTTTTATTCTTAGCTATTTAATTTACTTATGTGAACACACACGCTACGACGCGAAAGGTGGAAAGGGCCCTATCCTACGGGGAGAGCACATTAGCTGCGTTCTTCGATGTGGAGGGGGCCTTTGATAGGGATAGGACAAATACGGTCTGTGCCGCCCTACATGACAGGGGATCGCCTAGGTCCCTAATAAGTTGGGTGGCGAGCATGCTGGAGGACAGGAGAGTCTCGCTGACGAGGGGGCTGGACGTTGGAGTGACGGGCGGCTGTCCTCAGGGCAGCTGCCTTTCGCCTCATCTATGGTGTCTGGTCATGGACGGCCTCATGGAGCGGTTCTCCGAGAGTGGCTTCAACGCCCAGGCGTACGCTGATGATGGGCTGGTCTTAGTCACCGGCAAATTCCTCAGCGTCGTCTGTGGATGCATGCAAGCTGCCCGTAGCATCATTGAAAGGTGTTGTGGTGTGCTGGCACTCTCCGTAAACCCAGCGAAGACGAAGATGATCATATTCACCAAGAAGAGGAATATGGAGGGGTTCAGGGTGCCGGTGATGTTTGGAAAACCTTTAGGTTTAGTGCGGGAGGTCAAATATCTGGAGGTGGTCTTGCATTGAAAACTATCATTGGGTCGCAAAAGAGTAGTAAGGAAGGGAGTGGCGACCCTATGCCACCTGCGTCGAGTGATAGGGAAGACCTGGGGACTTAATCCTAGGATCCTTCATTGGATTTACACTGCGATCGTCAGGCCGAGAATCCTCTACGGGGCGTTGGTCTGGTGGTGTGGTGTGAACGAAACTGCTACCAAGAAGCTGGCCAAACTCCAAAGGCTGGCAATCCTGGGTATCACAGGCGCTATGAGGACGACACCCTTAGGCGCACTAGAGGTCTTGCTGATGCTGCCACCGCTTCCCATCTGTATCAGAAGGGAGGCTATGGCGTCGCATTTTAGAATGCGAGACTCTGGAAACTGATGTGAAGAGGGAGCAATAATAGGACATGCAAGAGTCGGCAGGGGGGTGGAAAACGAAATTCTTATTTCCACCATCAAGGTACAGAATGCAAATGACGATATTGGGTTGACTAGGCCATATACCCTCATAAAACACAGTAGCGATCAGTGGAGGGAAAATGAGGTTGCATTCCAGCCCGTAAGCCTGGTCTCTTTCACCGACGGATCGCGGTTGGAGGATCAGCAACCCTCCGGGGCTGGAATATACTTCGACAGTCTGGGGGTGCGCGAGAGTTATGCTCTGGGCGCATATACCACTGCATTCGAAACGGAGGTGTACGCTATCCTGTCTGTGGCGAATAGACAGGATCTGAGGATGAGTCCTGAGAAATGTGTATACATTTGCTCGGATAGCCAGACGGTCCTCCGGGCAGAATGCGCGGCGAGACTTAGGTCAACACTGGTTCCCCTTAAGGGACTAGCCAGGACCAAGGAGGTGTAACTTGTGTGGGTTCTAGGCCACTGTGGCGTAGCGGGGAATGAGGTGGCGAATGATCTCGCAAGACGGCGGTCGTTCTGTGGCCCGGAGCCTGCGGTATGCATAAGTAGGAACACGGTTTTCGTAGCTTTAGACAAGTGGACTGAGGAGGCCATGGAATGGCACTGGGGGTTGGCCGTTGGCTGTAGGTAGGCGAGGGACCGGACAGAGACAAGACTGTCTGGCTTCTTGGTAGGAGTCGACTTGCGCTTCGCCGCGTCATTGGGGTGCTGACAGGTCACTGCGCCATTAGAAGACGCCTCACATTTGCCAGAAATGTGGCGAAAATGAAGAGACGTCTTACCACTACCTGTGTGAATGCACATTGATAGGGGTAGACAGGGATCCCATTTGCCAGGAATGCGGCGAGGATGAAGAAACGTTATACCACTACCTATGTGAATGCGAGGCTTTTGGGAGTCTTCGAACATAATTGTTCGGTTCGAGGATTCTGCACAGGAGCCAGGTAAGTACCGTCCAATGGAAGACCGTCATGGCCTTCATTTCGAGGTCGAGGCAGTTTGGCGACGGAACCGGGGAAGAATCGAGCATGGTTGCTGTGTTGCCTGGGTTGGCAAAAAGGGTCCATTGTGGCCTACTTGTCTGGCGTTAGCCTTCCCACCACTGCTACTACTACTACTACTATTACTATGTGAACACAAATATCGATTTAGTGCCGAAGGTCAGTTTCACTCCTACGGGGCAAGAAACAACGGAGACTTTACCATGCAGTACCATAGGATAAATATGAGTCAACTCGCTACCAACAGTGTATGTATGAAGATGTACAATAAGCTACCAGGGTGTTTAAGGCTATTGCCGGATCGGTTGTTCATCGGGCCAGTGAAAGACATAGTTTTAAGATATTCCTTTTACATCACAGACGAATACTTGAACTGCGACTCTCAGGCTCTGGAAGTATACTTCCTCCTACGTGTGACCGGTTGCCCGTACTTTGATCTGTGTGTTTGTTGTTTGTGAACATGGACGTTTTGAGTGTGTTGCCTTTATCTGTATTTAAGCTACTTATGTTGCCGTGGATGTATTGAGTGTTTTTGTTGTTTGTATCTTGCCTGCCTATATTAAATTTTAAGTATTATTTGACACGCTATGTAATTTTTGCTAGTATGAAATATATCAAATTCAACCAATCAATATCAATATGTAACAAAGAAAATTTATAGTTTCAGGCCCAAACAAATCAAAGTTAAGCTTGGAACACATAACTTCAGAAAAGGTAACGTGAAAGAAAAAGTATATCAAGCACAAAATATGACTGTGCATCAGAACCCTCGCTCAAACGATATAGCACTGATCCAATTGAATTATGTAAAGTTTACTAATGAAATCCAACCAGCCGCCCTACCCACCAGAGCTGACACCCGAAAAACTTACGTAGATGAAGTGGGACGATTATATGGATGGGGTTTAACAGAAAGAGGTAGACTTTCTGATGTCCTTTTGTATGCTGATGAGCCAATTATAAGCAACCGTGATTGCCACAAGTTTTATGGCAGACTTACAGATGCCCACTTCTGTGCAGCAAAGATAAACTGGAGTGGTAGCTGTGGAGGTGATTCTGGTGGACCTTTTACGGTTGATGATGTTTTGGTTGGTTTGGTACGTGGAGGCAGATGCGACCTTAGGAAAGCGCCCAATATCTTTACAAAAATATCTAAATTTTTTAATTGGATAGAAGCCAATTCTGATGTAACCATTGCTGAAGAGAACTAAATATGCATTGTTAATTGTTGCGTTAAATATAAATACATTTTATTATTGTAACAATCAACCAATAAAAACGCCCTGAGACCTGTTTAATAAAACCACGCATTTCTCTATTTACATATTGGTTACATTATGTCTCACAAAGAAGTGACGCTTGTATAGACTGGACAACTAAGAACGGTCGACGGCCACTGTGCCAATTGAAGCGTAAAAACCCGAGTGTATTTATTTGATGTTTGTCCGCAATTGATATCTCGTGACAGATTTCAATTGGATCTAAATCCGGTCAATAGTGAGGCCATAACCACCACCCAAACCCTAACCTATTTGCACTTATCTCTCGGATTTATTATTTTGTAAGCTAAAGAACACACTGTTTGGTTTTGAAGATGAAAAGACAATCAAATACTTACTCAGCTTTGATCTTCTTCTGCACAAAGTCCTAGATTTATGAGATCTTCGAGTCAAAACACCGGTACTACGTTAGTAAGTTAGTTTGAAGAGAATTAGGTAATCGATATGAACAATTTTCAGCTACAGCACCACCAGAATTGAGAAAGGTTAAATGAAGAATTTGTTATTCAATCAAAACAGATATTAAAACTCTAGACGCAGCAAGTGCGTTATGGAAGTGAATTTTCATAAAAATCAATTGGGTTACCGGCATAACCTATATAGTAGAAACAACGCACCATATTTTATCAAAATAATTATTTGAAAATGTACAAAAATGTTCCAAAAATAAACTTTAAATGTTTCTGAGAAAACTGGTCTCATAGACAATGAACCTTAGGTTAATAGCAAATTGAGTTATTTAAATTTGAAATATTTAATGAAAATTCTCTACCAAAACGCCCTTGCCGCGTTTATAGAAAAATTTGTTTGTTTACCTTATGAACCACGAATCACAAAGGGTTTGGAAAGTATTTTTAAGAAAGCCGATTTACATTTGACGTTTTCGACGAAAAGTAATAAAATTTTTTTTTGGGTAATACGAAAGACAAAGACAAAGTCACTGAAATGTCCGGAATTTATGAGATTAGTTGCAAAGATTGTGATCTTAAATACGTGGGCCAAACTAGGAGAAACATAGCCACCAGATTTCGTGAACATCTCGCGCAGTTACGATATGGTACGGTGGACAAATCATGTGTGGCACAACATATATGGGGTAATAATCACCACATTGACAAAGAAAATTTGAAACTTGTCAAAAATGTTAGACATCAAACTATGCTTGATTCATTAGAAAGTATTTTTATATTAAGGTCTATTAAGAACAAAACTTCATTAAATCGTGCGGCACCTGTAATTTCAAGCCCTTTATTTTCTCTTTGAATTTGACCGTTTAAATACTCCTAATTTGTCTGGTAGAATAATAAATTATTGTCAATAACTCGACCGGTTTATACATATACTAATCTCTATGTTTCTCCTGACATAAAGACCTGTTCGGTTTTTTGTATCTATATAGTCAATATAAATACTTTCACGTAGAATTAAAATCAATATAAAGATAGTTTTTATGTAGTATTTTAGTTGAACTATTTATCCTTTGTTAGAGTTAACACGGTGAGACAGACATCTGGGTTTTTAGTTTTCTATTTTAAAAAAAGATGATTTAAGTTGATGTTGTTTATCTCACCAGATGTCTTTATCGGCATGAACCAATATCCACATAGTAAATTTCTAGATCGAAAGGAAACGTGCTGATTCTTTGAATAACTTTGGTCCTTTTAAACCTATATTAGATAAGGGTCATAAATTTGTCGACCAAAAGATGAAAGCAAGTCTTCGACCTGTTTCACTGCGCAATAAACAAACGATCGTTCTTGGACGACAACTTTACTTCGGATTAGTTCGTTTACCTTGACGCGATATAAATATACGGGATCTAGTCTTTTATATTAGAAATTTCTTCCGCTGAAGATGTTGACATTGTCAACGAAACGATCGTAAAGTTTCTGAAATATGTGTTGTGGTGATTTGGGTGTTCTCCAAGTGTACTTATTAGTGCTCATCACAGGTTCCAGTTTTCACATAGTGATTTTAATTTATAAAAATCAAGTGCGTGTTGGAAATTTACAAAAGCTAATTTTTAGCGAATTTTCATTATGAAAAATTCGATGATAGAGAGGTCACGATGAAAAGCTTAAAAAGAATTCTTCAGATGAGCGCGAATTTGGGTCCTCTAGAACCCAAAACCAAGGTCTGTTAATTTTATATATATATATATATATATATATATATATATATATATATATATATATATATATATATATATATATATATATATATATATATATATATATATGTGTGTGTGTATGCGAGCGATAACTCAAAAAATACTAAACTCATTTCAATCAAACTTGGCAAAAATCCTGTTTGGGCTAAAACCGAGGTCGAGTTCGTTAATCAGTCGTTATACTTAACTTCCCCGGTGAAAAATCGGGGAAAACATTTTGCAAACGCTATATTTTTGTAAGTATTAGAGTAACTAGAACAAATAATGCAAATAAATCTACGTTGTGAATCTGAAGTAATTTGGTACACAATATTTAGAGCTTTTTCTAAATTAAAATAAAATCTTAAAGAGAGGCGTTGAAACGACTTAGTGGTTCCAATCCCTGACAGATAGAGTAGTTAACGGGTATGCGTAGATTAATTCATACAACAGGTATAAACCATACACCAACGGTAACCAAACTAAACATATACCAGGCAGAAAACATACTACCCGCACCAACAATCGTGAAGCATCGGCCGCAATTATGGAAAATAACAGACGACATGATATTAAAAATTTGTTAAGTGATTGTTATTTAACTGGGGGATTCAATCAATTATTAAAATACACTATCTTTGTAGCTTTATTGACGGCCCCAAATATATTTTTATCGCAGCACAGATATATTATGCTGTCGCATAATATATCAGATATCTAAACAAAATCGAGCCAAGTCTATAAAAATGAGCCTCGCTGCTTCAGAGGTAAGAACGTGTGCCTCTAAACCGAAGGGTACTGGGTTCGATCCCAGGGTTTTCCTTTCACTTTTTCAGTACAAACTGTAACATTAACATTAACCGAGGTTTGGCATTGTATTTGAGAAAGTTGAATGTCTGCACGTTCAGCCCTTCGGAGTTCCCGTGTCCATGCTTTGTTGGGCACGTTAAAGATCCTTACCCTCTTTACAGAGAGGCAGGAGTTCGGCAAAATTTCCAGGATAGTGAGGTGAAACTGCTCCCTGGTGTCGGTGATTGGCCATAGTCGCGGAAATAGGTCGACGTTAAAGAAACAAAACACACACACACAACTTAAACATAAGACGTCATATAAGACCGAAACAGTCATGGGATGTGTTTCAATGGTAATCCTACTAATTCTGTAATTATCTGTTAGATACACTTTGAATACAATATCCCAGACATGAAGGCGATCTAAAGTATCACGCAAATAAAACGTTAGTTGACGTGTGGCTAGATGGTTCAGGGGGCTGCGCGCTTGTCTCCTAAGCAGAAGGTTGCATGATCGAATCCAGCTCGATGAATGTATGTTTTTTTTAATGTTTTATTTTGACATTTGGAGAACCAATAGTGCTGAGATTTTAGACGTTTTGAACAAGATTTTATTTTTGTTTAAAACGCCTAAATCAGTTTGTAACCTTTGAGTCTGAAATTATAGTTTTGTTGTTGTTGATATTGAAAAAAAACGGGTTGGATTAGGTTGACTAAAATGGAGACATACTGGCGATTAAGAAGGAAATATAACTGCTGCGTTTATAATTTGGCAGGTACTTTACTTTTCTAAATATGAATTAAGTTTCCTTCTAAAAATCTTCTGTATAACTTTAATGGAATTTGTAATACAAGGTTCTTTTAAAGATACTTACACTTATCTACAGATATAGCAAAATTTAGTTCTCTAGCTTCATAGAAAATTTAGTTTTGGGCATTTTTCTCAAAATGAGTTAGAACGCAAGATTTTTTTGATAATAGAGAGATATCGGTGGTAACACTTTTGAAACAATTCCTCAAATGTGCGCGTACTAGGACCTCTAAAATCAATCTTCAAGGTCCGTGTAAGTTTAAAGTATTAACCTTACTAATATGCCGTATGGACGCCCTCGTGGAGCAGGTTGCTAGGTGCCAGCCTGCTAAACGAGAGGTCCCGGGTTCGATTCCTGGGCGAGCCAAGTTGACATTGTCTGGAAGATTTGTAAAAATATTGAATGATGGGAAATGAATGTGCTAATGGCCTGAGATGCCGTAGCCAATAATATTAAATTAAAAAAAAAGCCGTATAATAATAGTGTATAATTTTTATGAAAATTCGCTTCTATAATGCACTTGCTGCGTCCCGAAATTTTTTTACATTAGTAAAGTGCCTTTTTTCTAAAAGATACGAAAAATGTTACTAAGAAAAGATGATCGGATAGCAAAACTGAGTAGGAACACACAATTTAAAAATCCTAACCCTACTTTAATATTTTGCATAACTTATATCACACGCAACCTCCTTGAAGATATGAAAAAGAAAATTAGTAACGAATGTTGTTCAAAATAATAAATTGAACACGATCGCTTTCTTTTTATCCCTCAGCAGTGCTTGGTTTAATAGAAAATAATTTGTGTCGAAATTTTAATTTACAAAAATCAAGTATGCCTCGGAAATTTACCAAAAACTAACTTTTTACATTCGTAGTGCCTTTTCTCTGGCAGATACGAAAAAATGTTATTGAGAAAAGATGATCGGAAACAAAAATCGAGTAGGAATACAAAATTTTAAAATCCTATGCCTACTTTGATATTTTGAAATTCTGAAAAGAAACAGTATGCTATGGAAGAAAAACGAATAAAATAATGTTTCGACAGTTGTCCAGAATAGTTAACTGTAGCTATTGTCGTAGCTGTGCTCTAAAACTGATCCGAACTTAACTGTGAAAAATAAAAAGTTATGCTTACTATACCAGAAGGGATCTACTTATTCAGTGTTATGCAATTGGTAAAATATCTATTCCAGAGGTTACTAGACTATTTCATATGAAGTTTTCGAACATAGTTGTGGTCCAATCTACTGTATCCAGATTTGTTAGAGAATTTGTCACTAACGGTATTGTACATAATATATCAAAAAAGAAGAAGAACTTTGGTGGAGATGATGCAGGTACTGTGGTAGCAATGGATTCATTACGAGAAAAGCCCAAGCTGTCACTAAGAAAGCGGTACAAGGAGACTTGCATTAGAAGATCACATGTGCAAGGCATTTATGAAGCAAATAATATAAAGCCATATAAAGTTAGATTCCGTCGTTGTTCGCCGGCAATTCTACTCTCAACTCACCTCTAAATGTTCAACCACCAACAGTCCTCAATGTCACGCATAAAATGACGCATATCACTTTCAAAACTAAAAAGGTACGAAAAATGCTCTCTTCTTTTAATACCAGGAAAGCCTCTGGCGTTGACGAGATCCCAGCAATTGTTCTCAAAAAATGCGCACCAGAACTTGCTCCTGTCCTGACTCGTCTGCTTCAGACATCTTACAATAGAGGCATATTCCCTAGTAACTGGAAAACTGCTCGAGTACAACCGGTCCCCAAGAAAGGATGTAAAGCGCTTCCTAGCAACTACAGGCCTATTTCTCTCCTTTCAGTCATCTCTAAAGTGATGGAAAAGTATATAAACACCGAATTACTAAAATTTCTTGAAAAACACAGTCTAATCCACGACAGGCAGTATGGATTCCGTCAGTGCAGATTAACTGCCGAACTCCTTTCCTTTGTCACCCATTCTTGAAACAAATCTGTGGAACTACACGGTGAATCCCAGATTGTCGTTCTAGACATATCCAAAGCATTCGACCAGGTCTGGAACGCAGCGCTGCTTAATAAACTTCCGGCCTATGGCCTACCACCAAAACTCTGTACCTGGACAGCAAATTTCCTCTCCAACTGGAGCATTTCTGTTGTCGTGGATGGCGATTCCTCTAAACTGTATCCAATTAATGTAGGAGTTCCTCAACGTTTAGCTTTAGCCCCTACTTTGTTACTTCTCCACATCAATGACCTCCTCTCTAGCACATCTAACCCAGTTCACAGTTACGCGGACGACAGCACCCTGCATTAAAATACACAATATTCTAAGCCTGTCTCTTTAGCCCAATTAGATGAGGATCGCAGACTCATGGAGGGTTCTGTCCCCGTGGATCTCCAACAAATATTAAACTGGGGAAGTAGAAATCTTGTACAATTCGATCCCACCAAATCTCAGTCTTGCTTTCTATCTCATAATAGATACACGAGCCCTAGACCAATCACAATGAACAACCAAGTTATTCAAAGTAATAAGTCCTCTTCACTGGTTGGCATTTCTGTGGGTCGAAATCTCAATTGGCACCAACATGCCACATCAATTACAGAAGCGGCTGCTAAGAAATTAGGTTTCCTCTTCCGGGCTCGCAAATACTTTTCACCAACTAATCTCTATACCTTTATACTTCACAAATAAGGCCAAACCTCGAATAATGCTCTCACATCTGGGGTGCCGCTGGCGCTTCTACACTCGCTATCCTGGACTCCATTGAGAAGAAAGCTATACGTCTCATCGGTGACCCTACCCTCACCCAAAGGCTGCCATCCCTTGCCCACCGACGTGCCGTTGGTGACCTCTCTCTTTTTTTTTATAGATATCTATACGGGCACTGCTCAGAGGAGCTTTCTTCCATAGTTCCTCCACCTGCTGCACGCAACAGATCTACCAGGGGAACAGAGCGAACGCACCATTTTACTGTCCAGGTCACCAGACATAGAACATCTTGTTATGCCCGCTTTTTTATCCTGAGGACTTCCAAGTTGTGGAATTCCTTGCCGGCACATGTTTTTCCCTCTCCTCCGAACCTCTAAACCTTCAAGTACAGAATTAACAAGTTGCCTCTTTCCTCCTTGTCGATACCCACGGTACGATAGTATCTAAGCTGTAAGCCCTAGTGCTTTGTTGTTGAAATATTTAAAAAAAAATTGGTGCATATGTTCCCAGTAGGAAATAACTTACTACATACCAAAACTCAATTTTTTAGGTTTATAAAAAATCCAGTTATTTAAATTTGAAGCATTTAACGAAACTTCACCACCATCACGCACTTGCTGCGTCCAGAACTTTTTTTCTTCCGCAACATTTAATTAGCGTTTATTAAAAATAATAATTTTGTGAAAAGTGAAAATAAGTTTTATATACGTGATATGTTAAGCAATATATGGTGCATGGGTTATAAAATAACTCCACTTATTTTATGATATATGCCATTAAGAATGTTATTGTTTTTTAATTAAAAATGTTGCGGGATTTATTTTTGGCAATTAAATTTCCCTAAACCATAAATATTCTGTATTGAGTAGCGCGTTAATTTATGTTACAAGCTAACATGAAATCTGGTTGGTCGGAGTTCATGCTTTTTGCATTGTTTGGGCTTATCGTGAGTATGCATTTATATTAATTTACATAAGGGTTATATTTTTAGCATACTTTTTGAAAATTGCTGTTTATACGGGGTGTCCCACAATTTTATGAAAAAAAAAATAATGAAAATTGTGAAATTTTCTAGGTATTTTGCAACACCCCCCACCCACTGGCTTCTCTTAATACCAGGAAAGCCTCTGGCCTTGTCGAGATCCCAGCAATTTTTCTCAAAAAATGCGCACCAGAACTTGCTCTTGTCCTGACTCGTCCGTTTCAGATATCTTACAATAGAGGCATATTCCCTAGTAACTGGAAAACTGCTCGAGTACAACCCGTCCACAAGAAAGGATCCAAAGCGCTTCCTAGCAACTACATGCCTATTTCTCTCCTTTCAGTCATCTCTAAAGTGATGGAAAAGTATATAATCACCGAATTACTAAAATTTCTTGAAAAACACAGTCTAGTCCACGACAGGCAGTATGGATTCCGTCAGCGCAGATCAACTGCCGACTCATTTCTTTTGTCACCCATTCTTGGAACAAGTCTATGGAACTACACGGTGAATCCCAGATTGTCACTCTAGACATATCCAAAGCATTCGACCAGGTCTGGCACGCAACGCTGCTTAATAAACTACCGGCTTATGGCCTACCACCAAAACTCTGTACCTGGACAGCAAACTTCCCGAGGACTTCCAAGTTGTGGAATTCCTTGCCGGTACATCTTTTTCCTTCTCCTTCGAACCTCCAAACCTTCAAGTCCAGAATTAACAAGCTGCCTCTTTCCTCCTTGTCAACACCCACGGTACGATAGTATTTAGGCTGTAAGCCCTCGTGGTGTGTTGTTGAAATTAAAAAAAAAACTTAACAAATTTTTAATAGTTAGCCCAATTGGACTAGTTTTTCTCTGGGTGGCTAAAAATTTATTTGGAGAAATCTTGAAAATAACAGTCAGTTTATTAAATTTTAACATATCTTTATATCAAATCAAAATCAAAATCAACCCAAAAACCACAAAATAATAACAGAGAGGTTGGCGCGAGATACTTATTTCCACAACGAAATTGTCTTCCTCAATAGCTGTCGTAAAAATAACTGTATGAGCAAAAATGGTCCTATTTATTATGCCTGCCTACATTACAAATGATGTAATGCTAATGATGCAATATCGGTAATGTGATGGGGGGGGGGGGGGGGGGGTTATTTCAACAACACACCACGAGCCTAAATACTATCGTAACGTGGGTGTCGACAAGAACAAAAGAGGCAACTTATTAATTCTGGACTTGAAGGTTTGGGGGTTCGGTGGAGAAGGAAAAACATGCGCCGGCAAGGAATTCCACAACTTGGAAGTCCTCGGGACAAAAGAGCGGGCATATCAATATCTTCTATGTCTGGTGACCTGGACAGTAAAAGGGTTCATTCGTTCTGTTCCCCTGGTAGATCTGTTGGGGGCAGCAGGTGGAGGAACTATGGAAGAAACCTCCTCTGAGCACTGCCCGTGCAGATATCTATAAAAGAGAGAGAGGTCACCAACGGCACGTCGGTGGACAAGGGATGGCAGCCTTTGGGTGAGGGTAGGGTCACCGATGAGACGTAAAGCTCTCTTTTGAATGGAGTCCAGGATAGCGAGTGTAGAAGCGGCAGCGGCACCCCAGATGTGGGAGCAGTATTCGAGGTTTGGCTTTATTTGTGAAGTATATAAGGTATAGAGATTAGCTGGTGAAAAGTATTTGCGAGCCCGGAAGAGGAAACCTAATATTTTTAGCAGCCGCTTCTGAAATTGATGTGACATGTTGGTGCCAATTAGGATTTCGATCCACAGAAATGCCAAACAAGAGAAAAGGACTCATTACTTTGAATAACTTGGTTGTTCATTGTGATGGGTCTAGGGCTGGTGTATCTCTTGTGAGAAAGAAAGCAAGACTTAGTTTTGGTGGGGTTGAATTGTACAAGATTTCTATTTCCCCAATCTAATATTTTTTGGAGATCCACGGAGACAGAACCCTCCATGAGTCTGCGATCCTCATCTAATTGGGCTAAAGAGACAGGCTTAGAATATTGTATATTTTAATGGAGGGTGATGTCGTCCGCGTAGCTGTGAACTGGGTTGGATGTGCTAGAGAGGAGGTCATTGATGTGGAGAAGAAATAAAGAAAGGGATAAAGCTGAACCTTGAGGAACTCCTGCATTAATTGGATACAGTTTAGAGGAACAGCCATCCACAACAACAGATATGCTCCTGTTGGAGAGGAAATTTGCTGTCCACATACAGAGTTTTGGTGGTAGGCCATAGGCTGGAAGTTTATTAAGCAGCGCTGCGTGCCAGACCTGGTCGAATGCTTCGGATATATCTAGGGCGACAATCTGGGATTCACCGTGTACTTCCACAGACTTGCTCCAAGAGTGGGTGACAAAGGAAAGGAGGTCGGCAGTTGATCTGCGCTGACGGAATCCATACTGCCCGTCGTGGATTAGACTGAAGTGCTTTCTTCCTAATTCGTTTAAATGAATTCGTTAGCCAACCCAAATGAACCAGTTGTTTCAAAACACATTTTCCTTTCAATACAATTGGCATCCCCAAAACTAATTAACTTCTTGTGTTTTTTAAAAATAACAATTCGTTATCGCACTATAACTTTAAATTTATTTGGATCTACTGTTTCTTCAAATTTCAGGCGCTTCCCGCTATTACGTCACGTCATAATCATGAGGCAGTCAGCCGTATAACGCATGGAACTGAAGTAAAACCACATTCGGCACCATTTGTCGCCTTCATTGATATAAATAGGCAGATGCTATGTGGAGGTGCCCTTATTTCCCACCATTATGTTCTCACTGCTGCCCATTGTATACACCGGTAAGTTTCGTATTTTCATAAAATGAAATGAATAAAAGTATCGACGCAGTAAGTGCGTTATTAAAGTAAATGTTTATATATATATATATATATATATATATATATATATATATATATATATATATATATATATATATATATATATATATATATATATATATATTTATGTGTCACACCTGTAACTTTAAAAATAATGAACTGATTTTGATAAAACTTGGTAAGTACCTTCCTTTCGCAAGTGGGTTGGATAAGTTCGTTAGCCAGGAAAATCCGCCGAGGTTTTCCCGGAAAATTTTGTGTTTACTTTCGAAAAAAATTTATATCTCCAAAATTAACAAAGTAAGGGCAACCAAACTTCATACGCGGGCCTATATTATTATAGGTAAGTCACCTACCAAAATTTAGCTCTGAAGGTTAAAGGACAAAAAAGTTACAGGCATTTAAAGAAAAATAAATTTGGGTTTTCCTCAAAACGTCAAAGTCGCGATTTTAAACGTCAAAATTGGTAATATTTAGGCAATGAACCTGAAACTAATATGAGCTATGGAAGAAAAATGTCTCAAGAAGAATGTTTTACAAAGCCTGAAGTCTTAGTTTCAATCGTCATTGTCCTTCATTTTACTAAAATATTCCCAGAAAATGCATTTCAAATAGACGCTTTCTCTGATGCTTTGACAGTAGCGTTGGCTATGGAGTTTATCGGTTAATGGTATATCATTTTTGTCGAATTTTCGTAAAAAATCTTTAAAGTTCAATATATCCGTTATTATGCACGATACGAAAACAAATTGTATACATTAATTATAGTGTATCTTGAGCTGCATCTTAAAAAAATATTTCTACAAGGTGGCCAATAAGTTGTTGGTGATTCAAGTTTTCTTTTTTTAGTGAATTTTCTTAAAAAAATTCACTAATGGGGAGATCCGTGTTTATATATATATATATATATATATATATATATATATATATATATATATATATATATATATATATATATATCGTACCCATAACTCAAAAAATAATGGACCGATCTTGTTCAAATTTGGTGAGTACCTTCTTTTTGCAAGTGGCTTGGATAGGTTCGTTGGCCAGGAAAATCGGAGCAGGTTTTCGTAAAAAAATGTGTTTTCTTTCTAAATAAATTTATATCTCCGGAAATCACAAAGTGAGGGCAACCAAATTTGGTACGCGTATTTCTATTATAAAGAGTGAACGATGTACCAAAATTTAGGTCTCTAAGTTTAAGGACAAAAAGTTACGGGTAGCCAAAGGAGAAATTTTGGAGTTTTCCTCAAAACGTCAAACTCGCAATTTAAAATGTCAAAATTGGCAATGTTTAGGCAAAGAACGTGAAACAAATACGGATTGTGAAAAGAAAATGTTGCAAGAAGAGTGTTCTGCGAACCCTTAAGTTTCAGATTCAACCGTCATTGCCCTTGATTTTACTAAAATATTTACAGAAAATTTATTTCAAATAGACCATTTCTATGATGCTTTGGCTGTCGGTTTAGTTAAGTTGATGCTTTCGCTGTAGGTTAAGTGAAGTTTATGGTTTAACGGTCTATAATTTTTAGCTAATTTTTGTAGAACAAATTCGTTACTGCATTTTAGCATTTTTTATAGAAATATGATTTGTAGTAAGTATGTTTGAAAGAAATAAATCTGGACGCAGTAAGTGCGTTTTGGTAGCGAATTTTCATTAAATCCTTCAAATTCCAATAACTCAGTTTACTATTAACGTAAGTTTTGTTGGTTAGGAAACCAAGATTTAACTTCATTTTCGGAAAATTTTTGTATAAATGCGGCAAGAGCATTAAATGTTTCAAATTTCAATAACTCAATTTGCTATTAACCTAAGGTTCATTGGCTAGGAGACCAGTTTTCTCAGAAACATTTAAAGTTTATTTTCGGAACATTTTTGTACATTTTCAAATAATTATTTTGATAAAATATGGTCCTATATTCCTACTATATAGGTTATACCGGCAACCAAATTGATTTTTGTGAAAATTAACTTCCATAACGCATTTGCTGCGCCTAGAGGTTTTTTTTACTTTACTTATTTTTAGATAAATTTGCGGTATTTTATATTTTGATAAAAAAAATAGTAACCCTTTTGGAATGAAACACTAACTGTTTAAATTTCACGTCAAAATACTATGAAATCTTTAAAACGCTCTCCTGAAAAATAATGATATATCAGTTAAGCCCCTACGTCCTGAGGACGACGATATATTAACATTAGATTACTATGAAAATTTTAAATATGTAACAAAGAAAATTTATAGTTACAGGCCCCACCAAATCAAAGTTAAACTTGGATCACACAACATTGTGAGAGGTGACATTAAAGAAAAAGTATATCAAGCGCAAAATTTGATCATACACCAGAATATCGAGGTGAACGATATAGCACTGATCGAATTGAATAATGTAAAGTATACTCACGAGATTCAACCAGCCACCTTACCCACCAGAGCCGACACCTGGAAAACTTACGCAGGAGAAGTGGGACGATTATATGGATGGGGCGTAACAGAAACACATAGAAATTCTGCAGTACTTTTGTATTGTTATATGCCTATTATGACCGACCATGTTTGCCACACCCATTATTATGGCAAACTTCCAGATACGTTTTTGTGCGCAGCAAAGCTAAACAAGAGTGGTAGCTGTGGTGGTGATTCTGGTGGACCTTTAATGGTTGATAAGGTTTTGGTTGGTTTGGTACATGGAAGCAGATGTAAGTTTGGCGACTATGAGAAGCCCTCTATCTTTTGTAGAATAACCAAGTTCTTGGACTGGATAGAAGAGAATTCTGATGTGACCATTGCTGAAGAGAATGGAATGTCTTGTAACTTTTAATACAAACACAATCTGGTCTTGTAACAATAAAGTAATTACAAAAAAAAACTCGGGACGCAGCAAGTGCGTTATGGTAGTGAATTTTTATTAAATGCTTAAAATTTAAATAACTCAATTTTCTATAAACTTAGAGAGTTAAATGTTAATACGTAGTAAGGTCTTTTCTAAGGCAAGATATCCACCAAATTTCATTAAAATAACTTTGTAATTTTCGGAGAAAAATTTTTTTTTTGAAAGAAACTTTAAAATTTAAATAACTTAATTTTCTCTAAACTTAGAAAGTTGAATTTTGGTAGTTGAATTATTTATCCCACGTACACAGAAAACCTCTTCAGCCACTCAAAAGCCCTGGTTCTCTAAATCCTGTGACAAGGCCAGACTTGAAAAGGTCAAAGCTCACAAAACGCTTCTACACAATCCCATCTAAGAAAATCGTCAAGCATTTAACGACGCAAGAAACTTCTATGTCCGCATTCTTTCCGAGGCAAAAAACTCGTTTAATAACCACATCAAAAACAAAGTCCTCTTAAGCTCCAACGGCGGCAAACCCTTCTGGACTCTTGCTAAATCTATTGGGAATAATTTCTGCAAAAGCACGTTCCCACCTCTTGTCTCAGGGGATGAAATTGTTTATACCGCCCTGAGCAAGGCTGAACTTTTTGCTTCGTTGTTCGCCGGCTATTCTACTCTCAAACCACCTCCAAATGTTCAACCACCAACAGTCCCCAATGTCGCGCATAAAATGACGGATATCATTTTCAAAACTAAAAAGGTACGAAATATGCTCTCTTCTCTTAATACCAGGAAAGCCTCTGGCCTTGACGAGATCCCAGCAATTGTTCTCAAAAAATGCGCACCAGAGCTTGCTCCTTTCCTGACTCGTCTGTTTCAGATATCTTATAATAAAGGCATATTCCCTAGTAACTGGAAAACTGCTCGAGTACAACCCATCCCCAAGAAAGGATCCAAAGCGCTTCCCATCAACTACAGGCCCATTTCTCTCCTTTCAGTCGTCTCTAAAGTGATGGAAAAGTATATAAACACCGAATAACTAAAATTTCTTGAAAAACACAGTCTAATCCACGACAGGCAGTATGGATTCCGTCAGCGCAGATCGACTGCCGACCTCCTTTCCATTGTCACCCATTCTTGGAACAAGTCTATGGAACAACACGGTGAATCCCAGATTGTTGCTCTAGACATATCCAAAGCATTCGACCAGGTCTGGCACGCAGCGCTGCTTAATAAACTTCCGACCACCAAAACTCTGTATGTGGACAGCAAATTTCCTCTCCAACAGGAGCATATCTGTTGTTGTGGATGGCCATTCCTCTAAACTGTATCCAATTAATGCAGGAGTTCCTCAAGGTTCAGCTTTAGCCCCTACTTTGTTTCTTCTCCACATCAATGACCTCCTCTCGAGCACATCCAACCCAGTTCACAGCTACGCGGACGTCAGCACCCTCCATTCAAATATACAATATTCTAAGCCTGTCTCTTTAGCCCAATTGGATGAGGATCGCAGACTCATGGAGGGTTCTGTCTCCGTGGATCTCCAAAAAATATTAGACTGGGGAAGTAGCAATCCTGTACAATTCAATCCCACCAAAGCTAAGTCTTGCTTTCTTTCTCACAAGAGACACACCAGCACTAGACCCATCACAATGAACAACCAAGTTATTCAAAGTAATGAGTCCTTTTCTCTTGTTGGCATTTCTGTGGATCGAAATCTTAATTGGCACCAACATGTCACATCAATTGCAGAAGCGGCTGCTAAGAAATTAGGTTTCCTTTTCCGGGCTCGCAAATACTTTTCACCAGCTAATCTCTATACCTTATATACTTCACAAATAAGGCCAAACCTCGAATACTGCTCCCACATCTGGGGTGCCGCTGCCGCTTCTACACTCGCTATCCTGGACTCCATTCAAAAGAGAGCTATACGTCTCATCGGTGACCCTACCCTCACCCAAAGGCTGCCATCCCTTGCCCACCGATGTGCCGTTGGTGACCTCTCTCTCTTTTATAGATATCTGCACGGGCACTGCTCAGAGGAGCTTTCCTCCATAGTTCCCCCACCTGCTGCCCCCAACAGATCCACCAGGGGAACAGAGCGAATGCACCCTTTTACTGTCCAGGTCACCAGACATAGAACATCTTGTTATGCCCGCTCTTTTGTCCCGAGGACTTCCAAGTTGTGGAATTCCTTGCCGGCACATGTTTTTCCTTCTCCTCCGAACCTCCAAACCTTCAAGTCCAGAATTAACAAGCTGCCTCTTTCCTCCTTGTTAACACCCACGGTACAATAGTATTTAGGCTGTAAGCCCTCGTGGTGTGTTGTTGAAAAACCAAGTAACATCTCTCTTGAGGCAACATATGTAGTAAATTTCATTAAAACAGCTTTGTTACTTTTGGAGAAAAATGTTTTTTTTAAAGAAAACTCAAAATTTTCCCGGAAAACCCTGTACGATTTTTCTGGCTAACGAATTCATCCAAGCCATTTATAAAAGAAAGCCACTTGTCAAGTTTCATCAAAATCTGTTAATTATTTTTTGAGTTATACACACACACACACACACACACACACACACACACACACACACACACACACACACACACACACACACACATATATATATATATATATATATATATATATATATATATATATATATATATATATATATATATATATATATATATATATATATATATATATATGGACTTATTTTCCTTCAAGTTTTTTGAAATTTTACTTTTACACGCTTCTCTAATAAGATTTCTTGACGGTTCTGGCAGTTTTCTAATTTTCGTTTCAATACCAGCAACGATTTCTATAATATCATCTTTTTGTGACTGTACACCGAATTTTAACCCTCTTTATTAAATGACCGTGAAGAAAGATTTTCTACGAGGTCAATTTTCCGAGGAACTGGTTTTCATTTTTTATTTGACATTTCACTCAGTTAATAAAATATGATGTTTAGCTGTAAGTAGTTTAGAATTTTTAATCATCTGATGATGCTAACTTTGTTAGTGAAACGATATTCAGGGCTTTAAAAAGATGTGTTGTGGTGAGTTCAGTTCTACAAGTTTGCTTATCGGTGCTGGTCAGAGGCACCAATCTTCACTTAGTAAACTTTTATGAACTATACAACTAATAATTTTTTATGAAAATTTGCTACTATGACGCATCAACTGAGTCTGGACCTTTTAGTGAATTTTCTTTAAAAAAAATTACTAATGCGGAGATCTGTGTTTATATATATATATATATATATATATATATATATATATATATATATATATATATATATATATATATATATATATATATATATATATATGAGACATGCTTGGTTCTCGGGTTAAACCGCGTCCAGAATTTATGGAAACTCGACGTTTCGGCTCCTGTTTTGGAGCCATTTTCAAGAGGTAAAGGAAATATGTAAGGACACTCTAAGGCCTCAATCTGCCTACTCCTTAGAGTGATGGACAAAGGTGGTTAAAGGAAATATGTAAGGACACTCTAAGGCCTCAATCTGCCTACTCCTTAGAGTGGTGGACAAAGGTGGGTAAAGGAAATATGTAAGGACACTCTAAGGCCTCAATCTGCCTACTCCTTAGAGTGATGGACAAAGGTGGGTAAAGGAAATATGTAAGGACACTCTAAGGCCTCAATCTGCCTACTCCTTAGAGTGGTGGACAAAGGTAGGTAAAGGAAATATGTAAGGACACTCTAAGGCCTCAATCTGCCTACTCCTTAGAGCGGTGGATAAAGGTAGGTTGGGTTGTTGTAGCTCGATTACGGGGCCTCAATCTGCCTACTCCCCAAATCTCGCCGGAGATCGTCTGTGAGGTCTTAGTGTGTTCAACCCTAGGCCTCAGAGAGATCTGGCAGTTCGTTGCAAGTCTTGTCTTATATATGTCGTTCCGTCTACTTGTTGCGTCATCAGTGAAAGTAGTGGGGTCACCGTCAATTAAGTGGGGGGCTTTGGTCACGGTATCTAGAGGAAGATTAAGAGGGTCACCGGCATTTGTTACGGCAGATAATGATGCAATAAAATTGTCTGTGGAATTTATTTCCTTTTTGCGTGTTTGTAAAGAAGATATAATAGGTTTCCAAGTAGTCGGAAGGCGAAGACCATCATCTCTCTTATTTAAACAATCGGGACCTTTTTCAATCTCGATTGCTTCGAGGATAATTCTCGTTTTGAAATTGTAAACCGGTGCTATTGTTTTGGCATTATCGAAGTCTATTTTGTGCCCTGTATGAATATGATGCATGGCCAGCGCCGATGAGGGGTCGGATTTTCTAACTGCGAGGGTGTGTTCGTATATTCTATTGTGGATGCGTCTGTTTGTTTGTCCTACGTAAGTTCGGGAACAGTCGGAACAAGGAATTTCGTAAACTCCGTGGGATTCGTTTGGAATCGTATCCTTGGGAGTTTTTATAAGATTTGACAGTTTTTGGTCTGTTGTGAATACGGTTTTGATATTATGGGTTCGGAAAATTCGGCTGATTTTGTCGGTGACACCTTTAATGTATGGTAAAAACGCTGTGTGTTGTTGTGTGGACGCTGTTTGTTCTTGTTGTGGTGTAGTGGTTTGTTGTTGTGCGTTTCTAATGTTTCGTAGTATGTGATTGTTGTCGTATCCGTTTTCTAGCAATGTCTGTCTTAAAAAGTTTAATTCTGTCTGTTTGTTGTTGTTGTCCGTTAGTCTAAGGGATCGTGTTACTAATGTTCGAACCACGGAATTTAGTTGCGATGGGTGATGGTGAGATTGGGCGTTAAGATACCGATTAGTGTGGGTTGGTTTTCGGTAGACAGTGTAAGAAAATCCTCTGACTGGGTTTTTAGTGATGCGTACATCTAAGAAAGGCAAAGAAAAATTATTTTCCATTTCCATGGTGAACTGGATTTGGGGGTTGATGTTATTTAGGTAAGAAAGGAATTCGTCTAGAGATTCTTTGCCGTGTGGCCAGACAGCGAAAATGTCGTTAACGTATCTTAACCAACACGTTGGTTTAAGTTGGGATGAATTGAGGGCTTGTGTCTCGAAGTTTTCCATGAAAATGTTGGCCAATGCAGGAGAGAGGGGTGAACCCATTGGAGCACCTCGAACTTGTTTGTAAAATTTGTTTTGAAAAAGGAAATAAGTGTTAGATGTGCAGTGTTCTACAAGAGCTAAGGTATCGTGGGAAATTTTGTGTTTATTTTTGAGAATGTCAAGGGTTTCAGATAGAGGTATATTGGTGAATAAGGAAACTATATCAAAGCTAACTAGGCTGTCGTTTTGAGAAATGGTGTTGTTTTGAAGAAGGTCAATGAAATGGGTGGAGTTTTTGACATAGGATGTAGCGTTTTCTACTAATGGTTGGAAAGTTTTGGCTAGATGTTTTGCAAGTTTTTGTGTGGGTGAACGGTGGGCACTTACGATGGGGCGAAGGGGAATATCAGGCTTATGGATTTTCGGGAGACCATATTTTCTAGGGATGCGAGATGATTTTTCGCGGGGGATTAGTTCTTTTTTGAGGTCAGGGTTGAGTTGGGAGTTGTTGATGATAGTTTTGGTTTTCTTTTCCAGATAAGTTGTAGGGTCGTTAGGGATTTGTTTGTAGTCTGTGTTGTTTAGTATATTGTCCATCTTTTGTATATAGTCTGTTTTGTCAAGTATGACTGTAGCGTTGCCTTTGTCTGCTGGTAGTATTATAATTTCTGTGTTTCGGTTTAGGTCTCTGATTGACTGTCGTTCGTGAGGTAACCCGAGAACCAAGCATGTATCACATTAAAGACCGCGGAAATCTTTCTGAACATATATATATATATATATATATATATATATATATATATATATATATATATATATATATATATATATATATATATATATATATATATATATATAAACATATAAAAATTGAAACTGACCCCGGATATGGGTTCTAGGGGTCCTAGTTCGCACTGATTTGATAGAATTTTTGCAAAGTCTCACCATCGATACCTCTCTATTAGTGAATTTTTTAAAATAAAAATTCACTAATTATGCATATTGTGCTTTCTCAATATTCTGTGTATTGCCCAGGTAGATAAACCCAAATCTTGAGACCTACTTCTAAAAGAACTTTGTAGACATGCTTCAAAATATGCAAGAACTATAATTTCATTCATTTCATTGTCTTCAATTTTGAAACGTTTAACAACGCGTCGTGTCAGTATTATTCCATGACTTGACGGCTTACTTTTAATTCTGCTGAATTTTGTTCTATTCATTGGAGCCAAATAAAGGCATCTGTTATTAAATGTTCAAACTGTTGTCTCAACTATTCTGTTACATTCACCATATATTGAAAACAAATTCATCTGCAGAATAACAAACTAGCATGTACAAGATTAGTTGCCACTGCCTATCCTCTCATGTGATCCTGATACTAGAGACGTGAAAATCGTCTCGTCGTTTCTACGATTTCTATGGTAAAAACTTCATGTTATATATTAAATGCTTCAAATTTGAATAACTCAATTTTCTATAAAAAATTTTGGTGTGTAGTAAGGTCTCTCATAACACAAGATACCTACCAAATTTTATTAAAATAACTTTGTAATTTTCGGAGAAAAAAAAATTTCGAAAGAAAATTTAAAATTTGAATAACTCAATTTTTTATAAACTTAGAAAGTTGAATTTCAGCATGTAGTAAGATCTCTACCAAGGCAACATATATAGTAAATTTCATTAAAACAGCTTTGTTACTTTCGGAGAAAAAATTTTTTTTTTGAAATAAAACTCAAAATTTTCCCGGAAAACCCCGTCCGATTTTTCTGGCTAACGAACTCATCCAAGCCATTAATAAAAGAAAGCCACTTGCCAAGTTTCATCGAAATCGGTTAATTATTTTTTGAGTTACCAGACGGCTACATATATATATATATATATATATATATATATATATATATATATATATATATATATATATATATATATATAAATTGAAACTGACCCCGGATATGGGTTCTAGGGGTCCTACTTCGCGCTCATTTGCAAACATTTTTGCAAAGTCTCACCACCGATACCTCTCTATTAGTGAATTTTTTAAAATAAAAATTCACTAAAGTGCGATACGATAGAGAATGTTCATAGAAACGTTTTAACGTCAAATATGTCTTTTTTCAATGAAAGGCTGGTTAACAATATAACTTTTTGTTAAGATTAGATAGAATTAACAAGCCTTGTATGTACCAACTGCCAGTAGAGGTCTTCTTGTGTGTCTATTAAGTTGCCGCGTCCGATCTTATGGCACTTTTTTTGAATGCGTATAACAGCGATTTTTTAAAGGAGTAATGTATACTCAAACATAGCGTGTTATTTGGAGCTGTTGTGATAGCATACCACTTGGTTCCGCAATGAGATGGCGACTCCTGTCTTACATATCACTTTGTGCTTTAAGGCTGGCTACCACAGCCGGATTACTTTATGGATGTGGCTCGGGGTGAGCCCCGAAAAAGCAACCGTCATACCGTTTACGAGGAGGAGGAAGTGGGACAGCCACAGAAATCTTACTCTATACGGTAGGAACATTCCAATGGGCAGGGAGGTACAATATCTTGGGGTCGTACTTGACTCTAAGCTAACCTGGAATGGTAACGTTGAAAAAATACTGCGTAAGGCAGTCATGATCTTAGCCATCACTAGCGGAAAACGTGGGGACTAAGACCTAACTGGCTGTACACAAGGGTGGTCAGGCCATCGTTAACATACGCGGCACTGGTCTGGTGGCCTAAGGTGACACATTCCAGTGCCAAACAAAAACTAGGCAAGATCCAAAGGATGGCTTGCCTAGGCATCACAAGGGTCATGTCTTCAACCCAAACAGTCGCCATGGAGGTGTTGCTGGATCTGCCCCCCCCCCACACTTAGTTATTATGGGGGAGGCCAGAATAGGACTATACAGACTGGCCTGCAATGATAGACTGAAGATCAACCCAGGCTTCAAGGGCTACTGCAAAATTCAGGAGATCGTGAAAGAGCCCATGCTTGAAATGAGGTCAGGTCAGGTCTGGTCAGGTCAGGTCAGGTCAGCGATGGCCGCGAATCTGCAGGGAACACCACTTTACAGTGGATATCCCCGACCGTGGAGCATTGGCGGGAGGAGACGCCGGGCATACCACGGGGCGCGCTCGTCTGGTTCACGGATGGATCCGGCGGGGAGCGTGGGACGGGGGCAGGTGTTTATTCGGAAGGACCGAGGGTAAGTCGTAGTATTTTCCTCGGAGTCCATGCAACGGTCTCTCAGGCCGAAATTTACGCCATCCTGCACTGTGTGCAGGAGAGCAATAGGAGGGGCTATATAAACAAATTGATCCTCATAGCCGCAGACAGCCGGGCAGCCCTTAAGGTCCTAAGTAGCACAGGGGTAAATTTCTAGCTGGTGAGTGAGTGCCGAGATGAGATGTGTGACCTGGATGGGTAGAATAAAGTCACCCTCATTTGGGTGCCGGGTCACTCGGGAATCAAAGGCAATAAAGAAGCTGACAGTTTCGCCAAGAGAGGGTCAGCAGAACCATCTATGGGACCAAAACAGCCCCTGGGCGTGACAAATTGCACTGCCAGGGGAGCCATTAAGTCCTCGGTCAGAAACAAACACAAGGTGTACTAGGCAGACTGTCCAGGGCTCAGACGTGGGAAGTCAATAATTGACGAACCCAGTTCAAAGAGAGCTGTGGAAGTGCTAAATCTTAGCAGAGGACAGCTCAGAAATATGACAGCTCTCTTGACGGGACACATGGTCGTCAAAAAACACCTGCATGAAATGGAGCAGTTCGAGGGGGACGTCGCATGTAGACTCTGCGGAGAGGGGGAGGAATCAGCCCAGCACGAGTGCGAGTGTAAAGCTCTGGACCGCAAAAGACAACTGATCTACGGTCAGTCTAGACCGGAGACAGAGCAATATAAAACTTCACCCTACCAATTGCTGTGCAGACTAGTTCAAGGTACAGTGATTTTGGAATGAGTAGAGTGAAGAGACTAAGGGCATGCACAATAAGCCAAGGCTACAGCAGTGCTCTCGGGGCGGCAAAGCCGCGGACGAGCCCTGAGGAGAAAAACATTTTGACCATTTTTCAGTTACTCCTGTTAAGGAGCTTAAAATTAATCTTCTATCAAAGGGTTCCTAAATATATATTAATATATAACTCTACCAAGCCAAACAAAACTATGTATATAATACAATTTAAAAAAAAACAGGTTTTTTTTATGGGCTGCAACTTTCAGATTGTTAATGTTAACTAATGAAGAAATTTTATCATTCACTTGCTGAAATTACTGCAAGTTATGTCAGATCATTAAGTAAAAACAAAATACTGTTAAATTATTATTATGTAACTATTTTAGCAATGTTACTACAAAAGAACATTTTTTAGAAATGAAATTTCGGATTTATACTTCCAGGAAAATTAACGTCCAAAAAGACCTTTTTGTTAGGAAATTCAGAAGTCACTGCGTCATAACGTATCCGTGTTTTAAAACTATGTGTCTAAATGTGACCAAAAAAGTCCATTAAGCATTTAATTTACCGAAAAAAGACCTTTTTGTTAAGAAATTCAGAAGTCACTGCGTCATAACGTATCCGTGTTTTAAAACTATGTGTCTAAATGTGACCAAAAAAGTCCATTAAGCATTTAATTTACCGAAAAAAGACCTTTTTGTTAAGAAATTCAGAAGTCACTGCGTCATAACGTATCCGTGTTTTAAAACTATGTGTCTAAATGTGACCAAAAAAGTCCATTAAGCATTTAATTTACCGAAAAAAGACCTTTTTCTTTTTTGGCAATGAAAAACCTATTAAAATCATGCTGTGATGGCGACTTAATGGCAAAGGGTTCTAGTACATAAATGTCTCTTGATCATAAAAAAACTCTGGACGCAGCAAGTGCGTTATGGTGGTGAATTTTCATTAAAATGTTTTGAATATCAAATATGTCTTTTTAATGCAAGCAGTCATCAATTTGGTTACCGGTATATCCTATATAGCAGAAACAATGTGCCATATTTTATTAAAATAACTTATTGTTTGAAAATGTACAAAACTTTTCCGACAATAAACTTTAAACGTTGGTTTCCTAGCCAACAAACCTTAGGTTAATAGCAAACTGAGTTATTGAAATTTGAAGCATTCAATGAAAATTTGGTACCAAAACGCAATTACTGCGTCTTGATTTTTTTTTCTTACACGCATATTTCGATAAAAAATGCTGTTCGAAAAACAAAGTAGGAATCACCAACGACTTATGGGCCAGCCGGTGATTGTCAAAATAATTTTATAAGATGCCGCTCAAGATACCCTATAATTAACTTATACAATTTTTTTCTTGTCTCTTGTATAATAATAATTATATTGAGCTTTACCGTAGAAACGCGTCACCCTGTATATATGTAAGCAGATAAGTAGTTTGCGCTCATTTGAAGAAATCTTTTTAAAACTCTAAAGTCGCGGTCTCCTCATTGACGAATTTTTTGTACGAAAATTAGCTAAAAATTATGGATCGTTAAACCATAAACCTAACTAAAACTACCGCCAAAGCATCAGATAGAAAATAACTAACCTGTTGCATATCAGCCCCTTTTGTAAAACTTCGCTCCTTTATATGTGTTGATAAAACATAAAAAACACTGTTTAGTCCACCCACTAACATTAATAAAGGAATAATTTGCACTTGTATATAAAAATTTCCCAAATAACACAAATAATTTGTCCACTCAAACAGATAAACATATAAACAATCTCATAACATAGGATAAACGTCAGTTACAGCGTCTAACAGACCTGCGCAATAATATCAAATGTTCAGTTGCCAGGCAACGACATACTTGATCTCATATAAGCCAGGTTTGCCATTGTCAATGAAACGCGGTAATATTAAAAATAAATGTTTCAAATTTGAATAGCTCAATTTTCTGAAAACCTAGAAAGCTGAATTTTGGTACATAGTTAGGTCTTTCCCAAAGCAATATGTACACCAAATTTTATCGAAATATCTTTGGAATTTTCGGAGAAAAAATTTTTTTCAAAAGAAAACTAAAAATTTTCTCGAAAAACCATGTCCGATTTTCCTGGATAACGAACTCATCCAAGATATTAATAAAAGAAAGGCACTTGCCGGGTTTCATCAAAATGGGTTAATTATTTTTTGAGTTATCGGTTGGATACATACATACATATATATATATATATATATATATATATATATATATATATATATATATATATATATATATTGTAGGTAAAACTATTACTTTGTAGGCGGAATAATGAAATAAAAACACCTAATATTCAAACACTACACTGTTTAATACAGGGGAGGTTAAGTTTATAAATAAATATTAAAAAAAGATATAACTAATACGGATACTAAACCGACAACACAATGATACTATGAGATCTCTTAACTCTCCAAGCTGAACCGACAGAATAGGCCCTTTCTCATTCTTATATTGAGAAGGTTACCCTCGATTCAACTAGGGGGTGGGGGTCGAGTTCTGGCCAATAGAGCTGCGCTTCCTGAGATTGCGCCGTTCGAATGAACGGCGGGAAATATGAATTAAATTTTACTACTAACTATATATATATATATATATATATATATATATATATATATATATATATATATATATATATATATATATATATATATATTCAGAAAGATTTCTGCGGTCTTTAATGTGAGACATGCTTGGTTCTCGGTTCTCTGAGGCGTAGGGTTGAACACACTGAGACCTCACAGACGATCTCCGGCGAGATTTGGGGAGTAGGCAGATTGAGGCCCCGTAATCGAGCTACAACAACCCAACCTACCTTTATCCACCGCTCTAAGGAGTAGGCAGATTGAGGCCTTAGAGTGTCCTTACATATTTCCTTTACCCACCTTTGTCCACCACTCTAAGGAGTAGGCAGATTGAGGCCTTAGAGTGTCCTTACATATTTCCTTTACCCACCTTTGTCCACCACTCTAAGGAGTAGGCAGATTGAGGCTTTAGAGTGTCCTTACATATTTCCTTTACCTCTTGAAAATGGCTCCAAAACAGGAGCCGAAACGTCGAGTTTCCATAAATTCTGGACGCGGTTTAACCCGAGAACCAAGCATGTCTCATATATATATATATATATATATATATATATATATATATATATATATATATATATATATATATATATATATATATATATATATATATATATACATATAAAAATCGAAACTGACCCCGGATATGGGATCTATACATTTTTGCAAAGTCTCACCATCGATACCTCTCTATTAGTGAATTTTTTTAAATAAAAATTCACTAATAGTAAATATTAGAAGTAAGTTTAAGAAACTATAAAAAGTGGTAATTGATTTTGTTCGCTTTTTTATTAGATATTAAAGAGTTTTGGAATTGCATAAATTACATACAAAATACATTTCTTGCTAAATAACCTAAATAAACATGAAAAAGGTGTATTATGTACCTACTACGAAATAGCAACTATACAATAACAACAATCAACGCATATTTCCTAATTTCAGATTTTTTAAATTATAATTGCAGATTACAATTATTGCAAAATTTAGCAAGAGCACAAACTATAATTAAAACTATGGTAGTGAATTTTTATTAAATGCTTCAATGTTGAATATTGAAATAATTGAACTCAGGTTTGGTGGCGCCATCTCACGTCGGGTAGGGTAACTACCTCGACGATTTTATCCGATACAGAGACATGCGCTTGCTTATAGAACAATCTGTATACTGCTATATCGAACGTTTTCACATTCATCCTGCAGGTACTGTTTCCTGTAACAGTTTTAGTTGATGGAACTTATAAATCTAAAATAAAAAAAAATTATACTACAGAGGTGATAAATGATGATAAATTACAATAGGGTTATACATAATCGTAAATGCTACCAATGATTATCAATCAGTGAATTCAGTATTATTGACATTTCTCTGAATCTTAAATAAAAATGAATCTCATGAGTCAATGACAATAATACCTGTCATTGACTAACCAGCGGCACATTACTGTGTATTAATATACTCATTGAGAGCTTATGTACTCCTGATGGGTCAGGCTTAAGTGAGATTCGAAAACGCAGTTTCAATAAAATGTTTCAAATTTGAATAGCTCAATTTTCTGTAACCCTAGAAAGCTAAATTTTGGCACATAGTTAGGTCTTTCCCAAAGCAATCTGTAGACCAAATTTTATCGAAATATCTTTGTAATTTTCAGAGAAAAATTTTTTTTTAAAAGAAAACTCAAAATTTTCCCGGAAAACCCTGTCCGATTTTCCTGGCCAACGAACTTATCCAAGCCATTAATAAAAGAAAGGCGCTTGCCGAGTTTTATGAAAATCGGTTGATTATTCTTTGAATTAGCGGTTGGATACACATATAATATATATATATATATATATATATATATATATATATATATATATATATATATATATATATATATATATATATATATATATATATATATATATATATATATATAAAAATCGAAACTGACCCCGGATATGGGTTCTAGGGGCCCAAATTCGCGCTCATTTGCAAAAATTTTTGCAAAGTCTCACCATCGATACCACTCTATTAGTGAATTTTTTTAAATAAAAATTCACTAATAAAGAACTAAACACACGTATAACCCACGAAAATATATACTTGTTTGTGGCCACATTTTGTTCGTTTGATAATAATGAGCTAAAAAATAAGCGTCTCTTGCATTCATCCTCTGATTATTTCAAGTCTTATGATGTTCCTTGCTTCCTGTTTTACGCAGCTTCTGTTTGGTATCCTGAAACAATAGATGAAAAGCCAAACTTTGACAACATTTCATATAGCATCTTTCTGTTATTGAGACATGAAATTTGTAAGTATTAACCCTTTGAAGCAAAGTGGTTTCACACAGAAACCACTTACCTAATGTTTTTTTTTCTATATGTAGACTGGTTTTACAGTGAAACTACACTTCCTACTTGGGTATTAGTGCGCCATCTATTGATCTCCATCGCAAGTTTGCAATTGGCGAACACTGTATTGCTAGTATTCGTTAGAATTTGTCAAAGAAACCACGTTTTATGAATGATTTCGTTTTTTATCTACATTTTCGTAAAAAGTGTTATAACTACTCCGTTTTTTTGGACGATTGTGTTATTGAGGCACTAATAGAAAGGTAAGAATACTTGTTTTACATAGTTTATTGTTTTTACTTTGTCAATCGGATATAGTTTCGCGGCGAAACCAGTGTGCTTGCAGTAAAGTAAATTTGTTTTTGTTGACCGGATATGGTTTCGCGGCGAAACCAGTGGGCGTGCAATGCACTAAAGTAAATTTGTTTAGGTTAGGATGGAAAATCAAATTGATTTGTCGCAAGTGATGAAAAAACAAATCGATTTGTCAAAACTAACCTGGGATGAAGCTTACGCTCTGCTTGATAAAATTCCTTCCGATGGAGAGTCAGTAATAAGCGATTATGAGGAAGAAGAGGAAGAAATGATTGAAGACATCATTGAAAATAATGAAACTACCGAAGCGATTGCTCAGGACACTTTTTTGAGTGACGACGATTTGGCAATTGGGAACGACATAGATGACGACCCAGGCGATTTAGAAGATGATATACCACTTATCCACTTTGTGAACTGGAGAAAACAAGAATTTGCTCCGAACCTAAATCATTTTCAGCAACTAACTGGTCCCAGTTCTGAAGTACCACCTGGTGTCACAAAACCTATAGATTTCTTCTTGCTTATTTTTGGCGATGCTATTCGTCTGGTTACAGACAAACAAACTTGTATGCCACCCAGGAAAAAAGAAACTTTATTCCGACAACTGAGGAGGAAATGAAAATTTTTATAGCGGTAAATTTGCTCATGGGTATAAAAAAGTCTCCCTCCCTTCGCGATTACTGGTCTTCGCGTCCAGAACTACGTCATGATTTCATAGCATCAAAAATAGGCGTAAACCGTTTTGGCTCCCTGCTAACTAGCCTCCATTGCAATGACAATGCCACAATGGCAAAAAAAGGGAGCCCGGTTTTAATCAATTGTTTAAAGTCGGACCATGGAAACCTAATTTCTTAGCAGCCGCTTCTGTAATTGATGTGACATGTTGGTGCCAATTGAGATTTCGATCCACAGAAATGCCAACAAGTGAAAAAGACTCATTATTTTGTATAACTTGGTTGTTCATTATGATGGGTCTAGGGCTTGTGTACCTCTTATGAGATCAAAAGTAAGACTGAGATTTGGTGGAGGTGAATTGTACGAGATTTCTACTGCCTCAAACTATTTTTTTTGGAAATCCACAGAGACAGAATCCTCCACAAGTCTGCGATCCTCATTTAATTGGGTTAAAGAGACAGGCTTAGAATATTGTCAATTGGAGTGGAGGGTGCTGTCGTTCGAGTAACTGTGAACTGGGTTGGATGTGCTAGAGAGGAGATCATTGATGTGGAGAAGAAACAAAGTAGGGGCTAAAGCTGAACCTTGAGGAACTCCTGCATTAATTGGATACAGTTTAGAGGAATGACCATCCACGACAACAGAAATGCTCCGGTTGGAGAGGAAATTTGCTGCCCAGGTACAGAGTTTTGGTGGTAGGCCATAGGCCGGAAATTTATTCCAAAGGTTTTAAATTCGCGCACATTCAAAGAAATTTTTCGAAAATTAAAAAATCGTTACCCCTTTGTAAACGAAATGTTTTTTCTGGAAATTCGTTAACAATTAATAAAAGTAGTATTATCATTATAATAAGAAACACAAAATATGTAAAAATGTTTATTTTACTAGACAGATATAACATTTAGTCTATTATACGGTCACTATTTTCTTCAATCCAATCTAAGAACTTAGTTATTCTCCAATAAACAGTTGGGAAATTGAAGGCTACAAAACATTGTGCATCTTCAGTAACGCCGACTTGAATCTCATTAACCATCAATGGACCACCAATATCACCATTACAAGCAGTTTTGTTGCCGTGGGAGGATGTGCACATGTCGACGTCCCTTATACCATCAGGACCGTCCCACGTTTCATCACATATATCGTTTGGCATCACTGACACATGTAGAGCTTCCAGTGTATCTACAGTTTGAAGGTGTGGTCTACCATTTGCGTCATACCAACCTTCTAATCCCCAGCCAAAGGCTGTAGCATTTAAACCTGTGTAGTTGATGTCGACATCCTTCTTTGACGGCAACTTCACTGGTTGAATCTTTTCGTTGAATTTAACTGGTTCTCTTAGTTTAACCAATGCCAATTCGTCTCCAAGAACCACGTCCGTTGTCCAAGTTTTGACTTCATTTGGACCTACTTCTGATATGTTGTAAGCTCCTAAGTGTACAGTTATATTGACGGGACTAAAACACAAAAAGTTTTATGCTAAATACAGATGAAGATACTTGCTCTCTAGCTTCACAGGTGTTTGTTTTCTTCTCAACAACCGGTTTTGCAGAAGGGCATCGTCAAGCAGAAGAAAATTGACGACACCATGAAAAGGGTGACCAGTTATAGTAAATAAATTAATAAAAAATATGTTATGCTAAATGACAGGCCGAATAGCTCAGTTCGCGAGGTGAGTAACCTCTCGAATTGGACTAGGAGGTCGCGGGTTCGAGTCTCGCTTTCGCACAGTCGGGTTTTTTACTCGAATGTGGCAACGCCAGCTTCTGATGAGTTATGGGTGGTGTCTATGTGTGTATGTAAGCGCCCCCGCACAAGTCTAAGACTTGTTGGTGCGGAGTTTGTCTACTGTGTTATTATTATTATTATTATTATTATTATTATTATTATTATTATTATTATTATTATTATTATTATTATTATTATTATTATTATTATTATTATTATTATTATTATTCATTGTTCGCACTTCTTTAAAGAAGTGAGCATAAGGCAATCACACATCGGTGCAGGACAAGATGGCCAGCTTGAATGTATGTATAAAAAATACTGATGCGTGTCCCCCATTACCCTCCGGAAGAGACTGCAAGCATCCAGTACAACCGATTTATGAATAGGTAGGTATAATTCCCATTCTAGGTCCAGTTGTTCAAGGCTATCCTTCAGGCTTTTTGGTATTTCGCCTGTGGCACCAACAACAATGGGAACTACCATAACCGTATCCATATGCCACATCTGGAGAACCTCATCACACAGTGGTAAATATTTATTAATTTTTTCCGTTTATGTTTTTTTGGATGTTACCAGGGTATTGCAAAGTCTAGAAAAAACGTCTATTTGTCTTTTTCGAATGTCAGAACGAGATCAGGGTTGTTGTTTGGGATTAATCGATCTGTTTATATTTTCCCGTTCCAATAAAGACGGATTTCTTCATCTTCGCAGATGTTTGGCGGATCATAATGGTAATATGGAACACCATTTGTAAGGCCCATGTATTTCTCCCGAAGCTTTAGGTGTATGATCTTCCCAACTCTGTTGTGTCGATCCAGGTAGGGCTCCGGAGCCAGCACTGCAAGGATGTGATCCACGCCCTCCTCCATCTTGTTGCACATGCGACACTTGACGTTTTCCAACCTTTCTCCCAGAACGCGTCTTCTATATGCCCTTATTGGAATTACCTGGTCTCGTATAGCTGATATGAAACCTTCGGTTTCAACACTAAGGTTACCCCAGCGTAGGTAAGACGTAGACGCTTGTGTGTGCATGATCTCTCCCACCATCAGCCAAGTGTTTCCCAAGAAGTGTTTCTCCACTGTTGCAGCTGTTGTTCGGGGGTCGCGTACTCGGCGAGAGGGCAATAGGTCTTGTCGGCTAGTCTTAATGGCGTGGCTATCAGCTTTGATAACAGCTAGATGTAGATCGCTGGTTTCTGCCTTTTCATAGAAATAATTTCTTAGGTTTTCCAGTTGCTTATGTTGTTTAACACTCACATCTGGAATTCCCCTGCCTCCGAACTTTCACGGGAGATGGAATCTTTCAGTAGATGATCTTGGATGATGAGCCCTGTGGTTTATACATTCTTTTCTTGTTTTTATGTTCAGCTCTTTTAGTTCGGTGTTTGTCCATTTCATGATACCAAAGCTGTAGGTTATGGCAGATGTTGAATAGGTGTTGACTGCTTTTGCCATATTTCTCGTCGACAGTTTAGTACGGAGAATGGAGCGAATTCTTTTAAAATAGGTTTCTTTAGTTGTTTGCTACGCCATATGATGGTCTATATCCCTGACCTGAAGGTACCCCAGATATTTATATTTGTCTTCCTCCTCCATTCCCTCTATGTTTCCCTGATTCCTATAGCTTTCATATCCCTCATGTCTTGTCCACGTGCCCTTTTCCATGCTGCTAATTTTGCATTTTTCTAATCCAAACTTATTATTATTATTGTTAAGTGTTACACTTTCTCAGTATTACTACTAGAAACCTTTTGACCAACCCCCCCGCGCGCGACGTTGGCGCTCGGCTCGGTGGATGGGCATGAAATTCATCATATCCCATTATGCCGATATTATCAGTCTGACTTCCGGTGCTTCAACACAGCAGACGTGTTTGAGGTTGCCACTTAACTGATGAATTTTTGGACTATGTGGCATGTTTGCAGCAGAACCGCCTTCTGCCCCACGTTGAGCATGTTATTTGGTAGTGCGAGTTCCTTTAGATTTCCCATGAAATTTTTGGTGACTATTTTTTCCGCCGACATTACGAAGGGACATATAGCCACCTTCTGGAGTTTCCATACGTTTTTTATTTCATATGCCAAGTTTTCGAACTTGGTGATCTTTTCAATTTCAGTTTTCTGAATGTTATGGGACAGCAGTACAGCAACATGTATGATCACAGCAAGCATCATCTGCTTGTTTATCAGGACAATGTCTGGAATATTGAAGTCCACAGTGCGGTCCGTTATCATGGGTCGGTCTCAATACAGGAGAAAGTCCGCCGACTCCAGCACCGCCTCCGGAGAATACTTGTAGTAGGCTGGTGTTGTTAACGGGTTCAGGAGGCTGTATTTCAAAGCAATTTGTTGCTGGATGATCTTGGCGAGCTGGTTATGCTTGCCTAAGTAAGCTGAGTCTGAGAGGGCAGGACATGCTGCCATGACGTGTTCAATGGTCTCTCCAACAGCTGCGCATTTTCGACATTTATCCACCACTTCTACTTTTAGGCAATGTTTCTCGTAGTTCTTAGGTTTTATAACCCTTTCCTGAATGGCCATCACAAAACCCTCCGTCTCCTGGTAGAGTTGCCCCCCAACCAACCACATAAGCGAAGTGGTTTTATCAACATTATTTGCCTGCAGGTGTTTGGGGTACCTTCCATGCATAGCCTAGTCACTCCACTGGACTATACTGTCCTGGTAAACTGGGACGTCCAACTCATAGTTGCGCTGACCGAGCCTAAGTGGAGTATAATCTTTATCCTCGCACACCACTAACTTCATCAGTTCATCATGCGATGCAAGAAAACGTTGTCGCATGTTTCTTTCCTGTTTAAAGCAGAGGTTCTTTATATGGATTAATTCTCTACCGTCTTCTTTCCGAGGTGTGTAAAGTCTTCTAACAGATGAGTTGGTGTGAAGGCACCGGAATTTCGTAAGGAGCCTTCTCGTGAGTCTGTCCAGTTCATCCAAGTCGGTGTTAGACCATTTGACAACTCAAAAGAGTATGTCAATACTGGTACCACCCAAGAGTTGATAGCAGCACAGAGGTTACCTCCGGAAAGCTTAGTATTTATGAGCTTCGTGACTCGCTTCCTAAATTTCTCCTGGAACTCTTGCTTTACCCGGCTATGATCCACCCGCTGGTTTTGAGGACTCCCTAGGTAGCGGTATGTCTCTTCAGGCGATAGTTGCTCAATATCGCAGAAGGGCTGTTGGTGACCTTCGACTGCCCCTCTCCTGACGTTGATTATAGCACATTTGTCGAGTCCAAACGAAATTTTTATATCATTGCTAAGGATTTTAACAGTATTAATCAGTGAGTGGAGCTTATCTTGTGTCTCAGAGTATAATTTAAGATCACCCATGTATAGTAAGTGGGATATTCTTCTTCGGTTTTTCATATTTAGTTTATACCCGGCTCCAGTTTTGTTTGGGACAGTTGACATGGGGTTCAGTGCCAAGCAAAACCACACCGGCGACAGGGAGTCGCCCTGAAAAACGCCCCTTCCGATCTGCGCTTTTCCACAACTTTTATTGGTCATCCATATGTTTGTTCTCCAAGTACTCATGAGATGTTGAAGGACGTTTCTGATCCTTGGGCAGATCTTGTAGATTTCAAGTACCTTGTTTAATTACTATTATTATTATTATTATTATTATTATTATTATTATTATTATTATTATTATTATTATTATTATTATTAAATACATTTTGTTTCACAGGTGCTTATTTACCACTCTGTCATCATAAAAGGCAAAACCAGTTGTTATAGTCAAGAAATCAAGCATTTATGAAGCGAGAGAAAAAGTCTGTACATCTGCATTTAGTCTGATTTTGTTGTAAAATTTAAAAGATATAACCCCAGTTTTACAAAGCTCGATTAAATTACACTAGTTTACAAGCGTTTTCCTCCTCAACTAAAACTAGTTTTACTTCACCAATTTAAGAGATGAATTCAAAATTACCATTAAAAATTTTCCAACACTTCTATAATTTTAGATACAGACTAATAGATAACTAATAGTTAGTGGAAAACTAAAACACAAAAACAAATAAAAAATTGTGGAACTTATAACAAATGGTCAAAATTACTCCCACTGACATGGAGGCATTTTGTTATTCGTCTTATAATGTTTAGGTTTGTAGCTTTTCTGATTTGTCTCGAATTCAGTTAATTGGAGGCACGTAAAACTCTACCTACTATGTCTTCTTTTGTGGTAGCAGGTTCGTGGTAAACTTTATTTTTGATGTAGCCCCAGATGCTTGCATCCAGACGTGTTAAGTCAGGGGACCGTGGTGGCCATCTATGTGGGCCGTTATTGGCAATGCACCCGTCTTTAAAATGTTGTTGCAAAAAATCATGAGGTAAATGGAAACTGTGGGGCGGTAATCCGTCTTGCTGATACCAGCTTGTTATAGCTTTTTCTAAACTTAATGTGTTGAGAGAAACTAGAATCACTTCGTGCAAAATATCATTATATCTCATACCAGTGAGATTTTCATCGTATATTTTAATCCCAAAAATCATATCGTTTTTAAATGCACAAAACACATTGAATGACCACCTGTCTTGGTAATAGTTGATCCTGGTAACATGGGGATTCTCATCTGACCAGAAGTGACTATTGTGGCGATTGTGCATGCCATTTTTGGAGAACTTCGCCTCATCTCACCAAATAATTATCTTGCAGAAATTCTCATCTTCTTGTGTTTTCAATAGGAACCATTCACAGAACTCAACACGTCTAGGAAGATCGTTTGGTTGCAAACCATGTATCGGGTGGTAAGAGAAGGGTCTACAATGATGCTTTTTCAAAATTCTGTGAATCGTTCTCGCTGATAAGCGTAATTCTTTTTCACAATCCCTGATAGATGCCTTGGGATCAGCAATAAAAAATGCCAATACGTTCACTTCGTTTACCTCCTTATCGACGAGTGGCTTACGCTTTTGTATTTTTGGGTGAAAGCTTACATGCTGTGAACAATTTTGCAGCAACCTCTTTATCATGTCGTGACTGTGTTTCGGTTTATTCGGGTACTTTTCTGCAAATGCACGACATGTTCGGCCCACAATTCGTTGACACTCACCATAAATAATTAGAAGCTCCAAAAAATCGTCGTTTGTGTACTGCAAATTTGCCATTTTTGCACTGCTTGACGCTCTTTTGACATGTAGATGCCAACAAGCATATTATCAAGTTCCAAAGCCTGCTTTAAATCTATTGTGGCAATTTGAATTAAGTGAATCCAATAAAATTGAAATATTCGGGAAACGGTCAAATTTAGGTATAGGGAATGCTAATACACGTTGAAAGGGAAACCGGATGCGAACCGAAATAGCTAATAAAATATAGGGTGTTCCATTTGAAATAAGCGAGTAATTGTGATTTCAAGTTTACCAAATGGCACGGCTAATTATCACCACCCTGTATACTTAAAGGACACGCTATCAAACGTGTCGTTTAGGCGCCAATCTAAGAGTAATCTGTACAAAAACTGAGTCTTCTTCAGTTGCATTTCCACAGAGAGAGAGCGTGCGGTTTTCGCGAGAATTTTCAAAAAAATCGCAAAATTTCAAAAACGGTTAATTTTTGACATATGGTGTATAAGTAATAATTTATTTCAAATTCAATGTAAAACTCGAAACTATACTGAAAATTACCATGTTTTATTTTAAATAAGCAAGTTGATGGTCACTTCCGGCTAAACCGGAAGTTTGACATAAAGTAAACTATTTTCACTGAACTGGAATTCGTCTCGATCGTATGTGTGTAAATTTTCAAATTTCAAATCGGAGTAGTTATTGAGAAACGGCTAACTAAATATCTTTTTTTTTAATTTCAACAACACACCACGAGGGCTTACAGCCTAAATACTATCGTACTGTGGGTGTTGACAAGGATGAAAGAGGCAGCTTGTTAATTCTGGACTGGAAGGTTTGGAGGTTCGGAGGAAAAGGAAAAACATGCGCCGGCAAGGAATTCCACAACTTGGAAGTCCTCGGGACAAAAGAGCGGGCATAACAAGATTTTCTATGTCTGGTGACCTGGACAGTAAAAGGGTGCATTCGCTCTGTTCCCCTGGTAGATTTGTTGGGGACAGCAGGTGGGGGAACTATGGAGGAAAGCTCCTCTGAGCAGTGCCCGTGCATATATCTATAAAAGAGAGAGATGTCACCAACGGCACGTCGGTGGGCAAGGGATGGCAGCCTTTGGGTGAGGGTAGGGTCACGGATGAGACGTATATCTCTCTTTTGAATGGAGTTCAGGATAGCGAGTGTAGAAGCGGCATCTGCAACCCAGATGTTGGAGCAGTATTCGAGGTTTGGCCTCATTTGGTATAGAGATTTGCTGGTGAAAAGTATTTGCGAGCCCGGAAGAGGAAACCTAATTTCTTAGCAGCCGCTTCTGCAATTGATGTGACATGTTGGTGCCAATTAAGATTTCTTGGCGCCACACCCTATATAGAGTCGTTCAAAAGTTACGGTCACATTCCTAAAACATCACATGCACATTTGACGGTCTGTATCTTCATTAATATGTCAGCATTAAACACTCTATCATGCCAAAAATCTGAAAAAGTCTTCTTATTTCAACTTCAATTAATACAGAGGGAATTTCTTGAAAACAGTATACAGGGTGAGTAAAAACACTGGTGTCAAGTTTTATCGAGAAACTCAAATGGAACACCCTGTATATTATAACCAATTTCGATACATCAACAAATTATGTTTATTCAGCTTCATGAAGTATTTCCTATACCAAAAACCAGTATTTACTGAGATATTGGGTGTTTTTTAAGAAAAAATGTACATTTATACCCAGGAACGAATTAGTGTATTATTTTTGAAACACCTGTATACAGTTTCCTGTCTAGACCACTCTCGGTTTGATTAGTAATCCTAATTGATAACTAATCGTCTGTTGGGGCATATGAAGAATTATATTAAGATTTATGGTTACTACTTCTTAAAACCTAGTACTTATTCCGCTCTCGTTTTATAATTTCAGAAAAATTGCAAATGTCGGCTGTTTCAACTGTGACATATGTAACGATTCACTTTTTATCTGGAATCATTACTGGTTTAAAAACACTTAGAAGGCCCCAAAGTATATAAATAATACCAAAAACCCTGTCTATATTAAGTGCTTCAAGTTTTTGATTTCAAAATTATTTTGATGAAAAGTCGCTAAATATTCAAGTACCGTGAACCCCTTTACTGCATTTCTAATTTGTACGTTGAAAATCAATATACGTTTGCCAGGGAAGAATGCGTCGCATTTTGCTGAAGGAATATCGAAGAAGTAAATATCGTCGCGACTGGCTCTGTAATTTTCCGTATCGGTGATGTCACCCAAGAAAGACCATTTGAACGGTTGAACAAATTCCCGGCAAAGCCTTCAACTGTAGACGCGGGAAGTGAGACGTTAGAAAAGAGGGGTGAGAGCTGAACGCACAAGACGTTAGCTCGTGAGGAGTCCAAGTTGGCACGTCGCCGTGTGAACACCTTTTAGTTGCGGTGGCTAAGAATTATCTTGAAAAGGGGTGATAAAACCCTTTCTGTTATCTATACTACCTAATAATAATTGTCAGTGATTATTTAAAGTCATTTGAGCGGTTTTCGAGTTTAAATAAACGTCGTGTTTGGCATAAAAACGCGAGTTAAGTTGTGGTTCTTTGTTTCCGACCTGGTGCATATCTTACGTTAATCAGAAAGAGTCTCTGAGTATCTCCGAATTTTGACTCAATTGGCAGTGAATTTCACTAGAGCCAATTTGCGTTTTAATTGTTGTTTGAAAAAGTTTCCGTCAAATTAATTCACCGTATCGACATAAATTGTCTCACCCAACTTTAGAACAACAAAATCCACCTGAGATATAACCATTAATGAGAGATACCACTCATTTTCGCCAGCTTTCCCTCTTTATTGAAGTCTGACTTTGTGTCAGGCACTGATAGCTGATCCCAGTTCATAGGGTCATCAGGTAACTCCATGCAGGAGGACTTGGTGAGTCTAAATAAATCCTATCTCTATAAACCAGCAGAATTTCTCAAGCAGCAATCTAATATTTGAACCCTTACAACTTGAACTTTCAAAATAACGTAATCAACTTGAACCAAAATAGTGTCAGCGAGCTGCTATAAGGATAACTGCAAATTTCCTGTTTAATCATAGAATTTTGTGAATTTAAATACATATTTCTTGAAATTGTAATTAGCAAATTTCGTCTGTAAAATATCTAACCTTTACATTATTTTTAATATCTTTTATTTTCAATAATAAATGTAGAAATTTTACGCAGGAATATTTTTTAAATGGAGCCTCACTCAAAGAACTGGCCAGTTAACCAATTGAGAAATTAACCGAATTGATTGACAAATGTCAAGTAATTTGCCCAAAAATTTGTGTTTGCCTTTGAGCTGTAAAATACAGTATTTGACTTTTGATATACCTCAACTAGCTAATGTCAATATTTTAGTGACATACAACCATTCTTATCTTATTATTTTTTTGTCATATGTATGTGAAATGATAATTTCTTTTTCTTGAAGTTCTTGCTGTTTATTTGATTTGTATTTGTGTATGATTAATGTTCATTTGAGATTTACCAACCATGTTTATGTAATTTTATCTGCTATTCCAAATTTAATTTATATGAATAAATTTAATCCTTTGTTACCTTAACATATCTGTTTAATTAAAAAGTAATTCCTAACCAATACTTCTCATATTTGACGGCGACTCAATAAATAATTCTCAATAACTTTTCCGAGATATCTTCAACTTAAAGTCACCAGGTTCTGATCAGGGGATCCAACAAATATGGGACCTCTGACAGAACAGCCACTAATCACCTTAATTTCCCGGGGTATGAGCTCCTTACCTCCTTTAGATTGCATGGGGGCGTGTGCGCATACATCCGTAGCAATCTACCCTGCACCAGACTTCCCAATTTAGAAGCTGGAAGAAAAGACATTCTATGGATAAAACTCTCTCTCAGGGCTGCGACTAAATTCATCTTCCAAAACCGGCAGCGGAGGCCTTTGCAGTCAGCAATTATTTAGCCAATATGGTTCAGCAATCTACTTACTTTCCTCGTATCCCAACACACAGCTCAAACCCCTTGGATCTCCTTCTTACTACAAAACCTGAATGCTACAAGATATCAGTCAGCGCCCCCCTTGGTCGTTCAGACCACGGCATGGTCACTGCTACCTGCACAATGCAACCCGAGGTCACACAATCATCACACTCACGTATCGTTTGGCACTACAACTCCGCAACCTGGGACGAAATGCGGGATTACTTTTCCTCATTTCCATGGGCGTCTGTCTGCTTCTCTCATCCTGACCCCTCTGATATCTCACAAAACGTCACCGAAATTATCCATGGAATTATTTATTCCACGTACACAGAAAACCTCTTCAACCACTCAAAAGCCCTGGTTCTCTAAATCCTGTGACAAGGCCAGACTTGAAAAGGTCAAAGCTCACAAAACGCTTCTACACAATCCCAGTCAAGAAAACCGTCCAGCATTTAACGACGCAAGAAACCGCTATGTCCGCATTCTTTCTGAGGCAAAAAACTCGTTTAATAACCACATCAAAAACAAAGTACTCTTAAGCTCCAACGGCAGCAAACCCTTCTGGACTCTTGCTAAATCTATTGGGAATAATTTCTGCAAGAGCACGTTCCCACCTCTTGTCTCAGGGGACGAAATTGTTTCTACCGCCCTGGGCAAGGATGAACTTTTTCCTCGTTATTTGCCGCCAATTCTACTCTCAACCCACCTCCAAATGTTCAACCACCAACAAACAGTCCCCAATGTCGCGCACAAAATGACGGATATCATTTACAAAACTAAAAAGGTACGAAAGATGCTCTGTTCTCTTAATACCAAGAAAGCCTCAGGCCTTGACGATATCCCAGCAATTGTTCTCAAAAAATGCGCACCAGAACTTGCTCCTGTCCTGACTCGTCTGTTTCAGACATCTTACAATAGAGGCATATTCCCTAGTAACTGGAAAACTGCTCGAGTACAACCCATCCTCAAAAAAGGATCCAAAGCGCTTCCTAGCAACTACAGGCCTATTTCTCTCCTTTCAGTCATCTCTAAAGTGATGGAAAAGTATATAAACACCGAATTACTAAAATTTCTCGAAAAACAGAGTCTAATTCACGATAGACAGTATGGATTCCGTCAGCGCAGATCAACTGCCGACCTTCTTTCCTCTGTCACCCATTCTTGGTACAAGTCTATGGAACTACACGGTGAATCCCAGATTGTCGCTCTAGATATATACAAAGCATTCGACCAGGTCTGGCACGCAGCGCTGCTTAAGAAACTCCCGGCCTATGGCCTACCATCAAAACTCCGTACCTGGACAGCAAATTTCCTCTCCAACCGAAGCATTTCTGTTGTGGTGGATGGCCATTCCTCTAAACTATATCCAATTAATGCAGGAGTTTCTCAAGGTTCAGCCTTATCCCCTACTTTGTTTCTTCTCCACATCAATGACCTCCTCTCTAGCACATACAACCCAATTCACAGTTACGCGGACGACAGCACCATCCACTCAAATATACAATATCCTAAGCCTGTTTCTTTAGCCCAACTAGATGAGGATCGCAGACTCATGGAGGATTCTGTCTCCGTGGATCTCCAAAGAATATTAGACTGGGGAAGTAGAAATCTTGTACAATTCAACCCCACCAAAACTCACTCTTGCTGTCTTACTCATAAGAGATACACCAGCCCTAGACCCATCACAATGAACAACCAAGTTATCCAAAGTAATGAGTCCTTTTCACTTGTTGGCCTTTCTGTGGATCGAGGTCTCAATTGGCACCAACATGTCACTTCAATTGCAGAATCGGCTGCTAAGAAATTAGGCTTCCTCTTCCGGGCTCGCAAATACTTTTCACCAGCTAATCTCTATACCTTATATACTTCACAAATAAGACGAAACCTCGAATACTGCTCCCACAGCTGGGGTGCCGCTGCCGCTTCTACACTCGCTATCCTGGACTCCATTCAGAAGAGAGCTATACGTCTCATCGGTGACCCTACACCCACCCAAAGGCTGCCATCCCTTTCTCACCGACGTGCCGTTGGTGACCTATCTCTCTTTTATAGATATCTGCACGGGCAGTGCTCAGAGGAGCTTTCTTCCATAGTTCCTCCACCTGCTGCCCCCAACAGATCTACCAGGGGAATAGAGCGAATGCATCCGTTTACTGTCCAGGTCTCAAGACATAGAACATCTTGTTATGCCCGCTCTTTTGTCCCAAGGACTTCCAAGTTATGGAATTCTTTGCCGGCACATGTTTTTCTTTCTCCTCCGAACCTCCAAACCTTCAAGTCCAGAATTAACAAGTTGCCCCTTTCCTCCTTGTCGACACCCACGGTACGATAGTATTTAGGCAGTAAGCCCTCGTGGTTGTGTTGTCGAAATTAAAAAAATATATATATACTTCAGGTTAGAGTTCAACCGCTAATGGTGACCTCATTATCAACTGGATTTAGATCCAGTTGAGGTCAATCTTTAGATAACAGCTTTTCCGCTTACTACATCATACTTTGCATTATACTGATGGTAAAAGTTCTTATACTTTATTTGAAGGAGGTAACACAAATTCCTTAAAGTATGTATTGTTACCAATACACAAAAGTATGAAGAAATTCCTGAAATTAAAATAATAACTGGAAAAGAAAATTTTAATGGAAAAATTTAACAAGTATAAATTAAAGACTATTCGAGTTGCGATATTGAAATAAAACTTAAAGCTAAAATTAGAATGTATCACATCACGGAAAATTGTGATACCAATGATATAACAACTACACAAAAACAGTGAAAATTTAGTATTCGAAATGACAGCCAAATATTTCGAAGCTGTAACTGGTTGTATTATCCAATGAATAACCAACGGTCTGTTAAAAATATTTAATCGAGTTGTGAAACTGGGCGCCTCAGTCATAAAAACATTATACTTACTTCAAAACACATATTTTTGCTGTAAGGATGTATTGATTGGATAAAAGTGATCCTGTACAGTTTTGCTGATATGTATCCATTTGCGTAAAAAGATATACCACAAAAGGTGCAGAATATGGCTCTACTTTGTCGTTGTTAACAAAAAATCCACCAAAACCCGGATCTATTTCTCCTATAGTTGCCGCAACGTTTGTAGTAACCTAAAATAAAATATGTGTGCGTATTATTGAGTACAAAAATTTGTGCGTGAAGTGCGCTATGGTAGCAAACCTTCATAGGAACTTGGCCCATCTTAAAAAGTCTGGACGCAGCAAGTGCGTTATGGAAGTGAATTTTCATAAAAATGTTTTTAATAGCAAATATGTCTCTCTAATGCAAACAGGCGTCAATCTGGCTACCGGTATAACCTATATAGTAAAAACAATGTACCATATTTTATTTAAATAACCCGTTGTTTGAAAATGTACAAAAATTTTCCGAAAATAAACTTAAAAGTTTTCCGAGAAGCATATAATTAAAATTCGCTACCAAAACGCATCTACTGCGTCTCGATTTTTTTCTTACAAACATGCATCATATTTCGATAAAAAATGCAAAAGTGCAATAATATACAGGCGTTCGAAAAAAAATTGTAGGTATCACCAACGACTTATGATTGTCAAAATAATTATATAAGATGCAGCTTAAGACACCCTATAATTAACACACACAAATTTTTCTTGTACCTCGTATAATAACAATTATATTGAGCTTTTCCGTAGAAATGCGTCACCTTGTATATTATGTAAACAGATAAAAACTGAAACTAAACCCGGATATGGATTCTAGAGGGCCTAGTGTCCGCTCATTTGAAGAAATCTTTTTGAAATTCAAAAGTCTCGGTCTCCCCATTAACGATTTTTTTCTAGGAAAATTAGCTAAAAATTATAGACCGCTAAACCACAAACTTAATTAAAATTACTGCCAATGCATCAGAGAAATAGTCTGTTTGAAATGAAATTTCTGGAAACAATTTTGGCAAAATGAAGAACAATGATGGTTGAAGCTGAAACTTAAGAGTTTGAAGACCACCCTTCTTGCGTCATTTTCTTGATATTTTGAGGTTTCAAATCGCGACTTAGACGTTTCATTTTGAGGCGTGATGCACTCTCTATAATACAAACACGCCTACCAAATTTGGTTGCCCTTACTTTGCTATTTCCGTATATACAATTTTTTCCGAAAGAAAATACAAAATTTTCCAGGAAAACTTGGGCTTATTTTCCTGGCTAACGAGCTTATCCAAGCCACTTGCACAAGGAAGGTATTCAGAAATATATATATATATATATATATATATATATATAGGGTGGCGCATTGAAAACGAAACAGACCGATTTGCGTCCAGATAAATTTTTTTGGTTAAGAAACGCTATAACACGTCAATTTTAATATTAAGGGGGACATGTTTTGAGATAAAACTCAGCTTTGTCACATCAACCCCTTATATTTTAAATAGGGAACATGGGTCGAGTGTTACATCATTTGAAAGCTCTTTCTTTTTTGAATTCAGCACACAAATTTTTTTGGAAGTTTTATTAACTCGTTTAAAAATTATTTACAGTTGAATATGCAAAAACGCATTTCACTCATTCCGATAAGAAATGTGCTAATAGTCAATGTTTTGTTGGTTTGTAAACAAAAAAATTGACTATTAAAACATTTCTTATATGAATGAGAGTAATGCGGTTTATTATTTCAGTTTATCGGTCGGTTTGATACTTGATAGTACTACCGAAAATTAATTTCACGATAGTGTATTCTGTTGAAGAAGGAGTTGAAATGATTACTACTACTTTTTTCATAAACGATGACTGTGCCAACCGTACCGCAAATTTGTTTAATGAACGACATCGAACAGACATGTTAACGGATAATACATTTTGGAGTTAGTTGCAAAGTTTCGTCAAAGTGGTTCAGTAGACAACAAAAAACGGGATCCTGAACGTGAATTTCCGGTTAGAAATCAGACTACTGAGATTGAAGTTTTAGGACAAATTGCTGCAGACCCAACCTGTGTTTCATTTAAAAAGTCACGGACTTATTGACCCTCCCTTATATATATATATATATATATATATATATATATATATATATATATATATATATATATATATATATACAGTGTGGAACAGCCAAATGGAATAAATTCGATAACGGATAAATGAGGGCGTGTTGGGAAAAACGCTTGGACACGTCGATTTGTATTTTTAACTGCGCATCTTTTTCAAGAAAAAAAAATTATATAGGGTGCGTCATGTGACAGTGGCCAATACCAACTTTCTTATTTTAAATACAAGCCCCTGTATATTATTAATTTTTTGGATTCTTCAGAAAATTCTAGACATAATTCATGTACAATGTCCTATACCTATCTTCAACTGTTTCGGAAATATTAAGTATTTTCAGATTTATTACAAAAATTAACATTAAAAATAGAAAATTATTTTATTTCACAAATTCGCTACATTGCATTCAATACTTATTTCCCATTCAGCTCTTGATAATGAGAAAGTAAACAAAAACCATTCCTGCGTTTCTTTTTACTGATATGAAATGAAACAAAAACAAAAACAGTTTTCTTTCTGTTCGTATAAAACTCGTAGCCTTAGCAACTTGTTGTCTGCCTGCATGACAGTAGTGATTAGTGTCAGTGCTATTGTCGTTTGAATTTCGTTAACTGTACGTAATAATATCAGAAAAATGGTTCATTTAACAGAAATGCACAAAATAACCATTCTACAAATGATTGGTTATGGAGATAACACACGGACACAGATGGAAGTGTCTCGCTTATTTCACGAAAAATTTCCAAATTTGCCGCCTGTATCCCAAGGAACAATTAGCAAAATAGAAAAGCAGTTTCGCGAGCTTGGTCATGTGAGACAGATAAAAAAAGTAGCTGCCAATGCAGTAAGTGATGATACGAAATTGGATATTACGCTTGAGTTTCAAGAAAACCCACATACTTCTGGTCGACAAGCAGCCCAACTATTCAACGTTAGCCACACAGCAATTTTTCGAACATTAAAGGAAAGTAAAATGCATCCCTATAAAATGATACCAACTCAGGAGCTCATGGAGGACGATTTCGATAGGAGAACGTATTTTTGTGAACAAATGATGGCAATGTTAGATAACAATGTGATCCAATTAGAAGATGTTTTGTTTTCTGATGAGAGCACATTTACACTTCACGGTCATGTTAATCGTCAAAATTGCCGCTATTGGTCTAATGAGAATCCTCATTGGATGAGAGGGGAACATACGCAATATCCTGAAAAAGTTAATGTTTGGGCAGGAATTGTTGGAAATCATATCGTAGGTCCCTTTTTCATTGATGGCAACTTGAATGGGGATAAATATTTAGAACTGCTCCAAAATAATGTCGTGCCAACTTTGACAAACTTATATCCAGATCCAGCAAACCCACAAGTTCCTGCCAATAAAATATGGTTTCAGCAAGATGGAGCACCGCCCCATTACCAAATCAATGTCCGGCAGTACCTGAACCAAATTTTTCCAAATCGGTGGATAGGGAGGCGCGGATCGATAGAATGGCCAGCACGATCTCCTGATCTGTCGCTATTAGACTACTTTTTGTGGGGATATGTCAAAAGTATTGTATACAAAACTAAGCCCCTCAACTTAGATGTCTTAAAAAGACGAATCACGCTTGCGATTAGATCAGTCACGCCTGAGATGTTGAGTAATGTTAGAAGACATTTCTATACCAGATTAGCATGTTGCCAAGATGTTCGTGGCGAGCATTTTGAACATTTACTACATTGACATTAATTTTTTTTTGTTTTTTTAAATTATTAAGAAATAATCAGTATTTCTTATTAGAATTTGTGAAATAAAATAATTTTCTATTTTTAATGTTAATTTTTGTAATAAATCTGAAAATACTTAATATTTCCGAAACAGTTGAAGATAGGTATAGGACATTGTACATGAATTATGTCTAGAATTTTCTGAAGAATCCAAAAAATTAATAATATACAGGGGCTTGTATTTAAAATAAGAAAGTTGGTATTGGCCACTGTCACATGACGCACCCTATATAATTTTTTTTCTTGAAAAAGATGCGCAGTTAAAAATACAAATCGACGTGTCCAAGCGTTTTTCCCAACACGTCCTCATTTATCCGTTATCGAATTTATTCCATTTGGCTGTTCCACACTGTATATATATATATATATATATATATATATATATATATATATATATATATATATATATATATATATATATGTATGTATGTATCACATCGATAATTCAAAAAATAATGAGCTGATTTTGATCAGATGTGGTCTGTACCTTCATCTTGTTAAGTCGCTTGGACAAGTTCGTTAACCAGGCAAATCGACCGAGTTTTTTTCAGGAAAATTTTGTTTTTCCTTTCGGAAATTTTTTTTATATCTCCGAAAATAACAAAGTGAGGGCAACCAAATTTGGTACGTGGATTTATATCGTCAAAAGTAAATTACGTACCAAAATCTAGATCTGTAAGTTAAAAGACAAAAAATTTAAAAGCATTAAAAAAATTAGGGTTTTCCTCAATACGTCAAATTTAAAACGTCAAAATTGGCAACATTTAGGCAAAGAACCTGAATATAATACGGGTTATGTAGAGAAAATGTCACGAGAAAACTGTTTTACCAATCCTGAAGTCGCAGCTTCAACCGTCATTGCCCTTTATTTTACAAAAATGTATACAGACAATTCATTTCAAGTAGACTCTTTCTCGGATGCTTTGACAGTAGTTTTAGCTATAGAGTTTCTCGTTTAATTGTATATATTTGGAAATTTTTCTTAAAAAATCAATAAAGCTCAATATATCCAGTATTATACAAGATACGAAAATAAATTGTATACGTTAGTTATAGGGTATCTTGAGCTGCATCTTAAAAAATATTCCTAGGCTGGCCCATAAGTCGTTGGCGCTGGAAATGTTTTTTTTAATGAAACACGCCTTATATTATAGCATTGTTGGACTTTTCATGGAAATATAAAGCATGTTTGTAAGAAAAAAATTCTGGTCGCAGCAAGTGCGTTATGGTAACGAATTAAATTCTTCAAATTTGGTAAGCTCAATTTTCTATTAACCTATAAGGTTTGTTTGGCAGGGAAACCAGTTTTTTCGGGAACATTTTAAGTAAATTTTCGGATTTTTTTCACAGTTTCAAACAATAAAGTTATTTTGATGAAATATGGTACATTATCTTTTGCCTGTACACGTTATACTTGTAAGCAAATTTGATGCCTGTTTTCCTTAAAAGAAACATATTTGCTATAAAAAACGTTATTATTAAATTCATTACCATAATGCACTTGCTGCTTCCAGACTTTTTAAAATTATTGCCATTTTGTGCCAAATGGATTCGCCATAATCATGTCAACCAAAACACACAATACACACATTCACACACACACACACAGATATAGTTAAATTGACAAATTTTACTTACATATATTATATAAATTGCCATTGCCCATAATATTTTTAAAGTCATTATGTATCAAATAATTTATTATTTATTGGCTTCCTAATTATATATTTTGTATAACCTCAATAATAACGTCCGTTTCTTAATGTAAAGTTTAATGATTATCCTACAAATGGAAAAAAAATCAGTTAACTTATTGCTTAGGCTTGCAACATGCAATAAAAAATACGTAAATAAACAGTCAACATTCTCAATAAAAAATGATGGCTTTGCATTCAAACGTTGCGACATGAATTTGTTGTCCTAATTTTAGAAAAGCCTGGACTCAGCAAGTGCACTATGGTAGTGAATTTTCATAGAAATGACCTGACACAAAATATTATATTATAACTTTTTTTCTTATAACATAGCAACCTAAATTTTGGTGTGTAGTTTAATTTTTATATCGTACACCTACCTACCAAATTTGGTTATCATATTTATTTTTTGAGATAAAATTTTTTTTCGAATGAAAACTCAAAATTTTTCCGGAGAACCTCGTCAGATTTTACTGAGTAACGAACTGATCCAAGCCATTTACAAAAGGAAGATACATGTCAAATTTTATCAACATCGGCCAATGATTTGTTGAGTTATCGGTGTGACATATATATATATATATATATATATATATATATATATATATATATATATATATATATATATATATATATATATATATATATATATATATATATATATATATATATATATATATATATATATATCAACATATAAAAATTGAAACTGACCCTGGATATGGGTTCTAGGGGTCCGAGTTCGCGGTCATTTGCAACAATTTTTTTTAAATTCAAAAGTCAGGATCTCCCTATTAGTGAATTTTTTCTACGAAAATTTACTAAAAATGATCCTGGTTGCATTTGACGTTGCCAACTGCTTATTTGTCATTGCCAAATGCTTGTCTTCTACATAATCCGTATTCGTTTCAGGTTCTTTGTCTGAAAATTTCAAATTTTTGATGTTTCCACTCGCGACCTTGACGTTTTAAGAAGAAAAAATTTCCAACTAGTTTTTCTGGTAATTCCTGACCTTTTTGCTTAAAATATTTAAGTGAATTTTCTTTAAAAAAATCACTAATGAGGAGATCCCGACTTTTGAATTTTGAAAACATTTCTTCAAATGAGCGTGAACCAGGCCCCTTAGAACCCATATCCAGGGACAGTTTCAATTTTTATATGTTTATATCTATATATATATATATATATATATATATATATATATATATATATATATATATATATATATATATATATATATATATGTATATATATATATATATATATATATATATTATATATATATATATATATATATATATATATATATATATATATATATATATATATATATATATATCAAGTCAACAACACACCACGAGGGCTTACAGCCTAAATACTATCGTACCGTGGGTGTTGCCAAGGAGGAAAGAGGCAACTTGTTAATTCTGGACTTGAATGTTTGGAGGTTCGGAGGAGAAGGAAAAACATGTGCCGGCAAGGAATTCCACAACTTGGAAGTCCTCGGGACAAAAGAGCGGGCATAACAAGATGTTCTATGTCTGGTGACCTGGACAGTAAAAGGGTGCATTCGCTCTGTTCCCCTGGTAGATCTGCTGGGGGCAGCAGGTGGGGGAATTATGGAGGAAAGCTCCTCTGAGCAGTGCCCGTGCAGATATCTATAAAAGAGAGAGAGGTCACCAACGGCACGTCGGTGGGCAAGGGATGGAAGCCTTTGGGTGAGGGTAGGGTCACCGATGAGACGTATAGATCTCTTTTGAATGGAGTCCAGGATAGCGAGTGTAGAAGCGGCAGCTGCACCCCAGATGTGGGAGCAGTATTCGAGGTTTGGCCTTATTTGTGAAGTGTATAAGGTATAGAGATTAGTTGGTGAAAAGTATTTGCGAGCCCGGAAGAGGAAACCCAATTTCTTAGCAGCCGCTTCTGCAATTGATGTAACATGTTGGTGCCAATTAAGATTTCGATCCACAGAAATGCCAACAAGAGAAAAGGACTCATTACTTTGAATAACTTGGTTGTTCATTGTGCTGGGTAGGGCTGCTGTATCTCTTGTGAGAAAGAAAGCAAGACTTAGTTTTGGTGGGGTTGAATTGTACAAGATTTCTACTTCCCCAGTCTAATATTTTTTGGAGGTCTACGGAGACAGAACCCTCCATGAGTCTGCGATCCTCATCTAATTGGGCTAAAGAGACAGGCTTAGAATATTGTATGTTTGAGTGGAGGGTGCTGTCGTCCGCGTAACTGTGAACTGGGTTGGATGTGCTAGAGAGGAGGTCATTGATGTGGAGAAGAAACAAAGTAGGGGCTAAAGCTGAACCTTGAGGAACTCCTGCATTAATTGGATACAGTTTAGAGGAATGGCCATCCACAACAACAGATATGCTCCTGTTGGAGAGGAAATTTGCTGTCCAGGTACAAAGTTTTGGTGGTAGGCCATAGGCCGGAAGTTTATTAAGCAGCGCTGCGTGCCAGACCTGGTCGAATGCTTTGGATATGTCTAGAGCAACAATTTGGGATTCACCGTGTTGTTCCATAGACTTGTTCCAAGAATGGGTGACAAAGGAAAGGAGGTCGGCAGTCGATCTGCGCTGACGGAATCCATACTGCCTGTCGTGGATTAGACTGTGTTTTTCAAGGAATTTTAGTAGTTCGGTGTTTATATACTTTTCCATCACTTTAGAGATGACTGAAAGGAGAGAAATAGGCCTGTAGTTGCTAGGAAGCGCTTTGGATCCTTTCTTGGGGATGGGTTGTACTCGAGCAGTTTTCCAGTTACTAGGGAATATGCCTTTATTGTAAGATATCTGAAACAGACGAGTCAGGACAGGAGCAAGTTCTGGTGCGCATTTTTTGAGAACAATTGCTGGGATCTCGTCAAGGCCAGAGGCTTTCCTGGTATTAAGAGAAGAGAGCATCTTTCGTACCTTTTTTGTTTTGAAAATGATATCAGTCATTTTATGCGCGACGTTGGGGACTGTTGGTGGTTGAACATTTGGAGGTGGGTTGAGAGTAGAATTTCCGGCGAACAACGAAGCAAAAAGTTCAGCCTTGCCCAGGGCGGTAGAAACAATTTCATCACCTGAGACGAGAGGTGGGAACGTGCTCTTGCAGAAATTATTCCCAATAGACTTAGCAAGAGTCCAGAAGGGTTTGCCGCCGTTGGAGCTTGAGAGGACTTTGTTTTTGATGTGGTTATTAAACGAGTTTTTTGCCTCAGAAAGAATGCGGACATAGCGGTTTCTTGCGTCGTTGAATGCTTGACGATTTTCTTGACTGGGATTGTGTAGAAGCGTTTTGTGAGCTTTGAACTTTTCAAGTCTGGCCTTGTCACAGGATTTAGAGAACCAGGGCTTTTGAGTGGCTGAAGAGGTTTTCTGTGTACGTGGAATAAATAATTCCATGCCAGCTTGGATAATTTCGGTGACGTTTTCTGAGATATCAGAGGGGTCAGGATGAGAGAAGCAGACAGATATATATATATATATATATATATATATATATATATATATATATATATATATATATATATATATATGTATATGTATATGTATGTATGTATCACACCGAAAGCTCAAAAAATGATGGGCAGATTTTGATAAAATTTGGTGAGTACCTTACTTTGACAAGTGGCTTGAAAAAATTCGTTAGCCAGGAAAATCGCCCGAGGTTTTTCCGAAAAATTTTGTGTTTTCTTTCGAAAAAAAAATATCTCCGGTAATAAAATAGTGAGGACAATCAAATTTGGTAGGCGGGTTTATATTGCTATACGTAAATTACGCACTAAAATGTAGCTCTGTATAGGCATTTAAAGAAAAATAATCTGGATTTCTCCTCAGAACGTTAAAGTCGCGATTTAAAAATTTAAAAAATATTTCTATAATCACAAGGTGGCCCATAAGTCGTTGGTGATACAAATTTTCTTTTTTTTAAAATCGAACTCGCCTTAGGTTATTGTATTTTTGCATTTTCCATCGAAATATAATGCATGTTTGTAAGAAAAGAAATTCGGAACGCAGCAAGTTCCCCTTCATTTTACTAAAATATGTACAAAATATTCATTTCAAATAGACCCTTTCTTTGATGCTTTGGCTGTCAGTTTAGTTAAGTTGGTGCCTTTTTGGATCGTAGGTTTAGTGAAGTTTATGGTTTAACGGTCTATAATTTTTTTTAGCTAATTTTCGTAGAACAAATTTGATAATGCATTTTTGCATTTTTTATCGAAATATGATGCGTTTATAGGAAAAAATCTGGACGCAGTAAGTGCTTTTTGGTAACGAATTTTCGGTAAATTTGCAGATTAGCTCCCGAACGTTTTTCAAAAAACTGTTTTCAGAAACCTGCCTAGACCCCCCCCCCCCCCTTGGAACCACAAAACCCAAGAAAAATTTCTTATTTACACTCTCCAAGGAAGTTACGGGACCAGGAGTGAGTAGGAGTGTATAATTTTTTTAGCTAATTTTTGTAGAACAAATTCGTTAATACATTTTTGCATTTTTTATCGAAATATGATGCGTATGTAAGAAAAAAAACTGGACGCAGTAAGTGCGTTTTGGTAGCGAATTTTCGGTAAATTTGCTGATTAGCTCCCGAACGTTTTTAAAAAAACGGTTTTCAGAAACCTGCCTAGACCCCCCCTCTGGATCCACAAACCCCAAGAAAAATTTCTTGTTCACACCCCCCAAGGAAGTTACGGGACCAGGAGTGAATAGGGGTGCTGGGCGGGGCAGGTAGTAAAAAGGAAATATGAGCAGAAAATTCGACTAAAGCAGGCTTGAAACCTGTCTCTTTCACATCTTGCAACCATATCCCCCTTAAACCCTGCCTACCCTGCACAGCACCCCTACTCACTCCTGGTCCCATAACTTCCTTGGGGGGTGTGAACAAGAAATGTTTCTTGTGGTTTGTGCATCCAGGTGGGGTCCTAGTAATGTTTCTGAAAACAATTTGTTGAAAAGCGTTCGGGAGCTTATCTTTCAAATTTCAATAACTCAATTTGCTATTAACGTAAGCTCTCTTGGTTAGAGAACCAACATTTATGTTTATTTTCGGAAAATTTTTGTATATTTTCAAACCATAACTAATTTTGATAGAATATAGTTTGAAAAATGTTTATATATTTTCAAACAATATTTTAAAACCATAAGTAATTTTGATAAAATATAGTTTGAATTTTTTTTATATATTTTCAAACAATAAATTTATTTCGGTGAAATATGGTACATTGTTTCTACTATATAGGCAACCAAGTTTGATGCCTGCATTCATCAAAGAAATACATTTGCTATTGTAAATATTTTAATGAAAATTCGCTACCATAACGCACTTGCTGCGTCCAGAGATTTTTTCTTTTAACGCAGAGATATGAATTTCAGCACGTAGGGTAAGTTTGATAGTGTAAATTTGAGTGCCAAAATTTTCGGAGATAAAAAAAAATTCCTGGCTAACGAATCTATCGAAGAGACTTACAAAGGGAAGGTACCGACCAAATTTGATATATATATATATATATATATATATATATATATATATATATATATATATATATATATATATATATATATATATATATATATACATATATATATATATATATATATATATATATATATATATATATATATATATATAAACTTTTCAATTGACCTTGGGTTTGGGTTCTAGGGGCCCTATCTCGCGCTCGTTTGAAGAAATTTTCCAAAAATCTTACCATCGACACCTCTCTATTAGTGAATTTTCTTAATGAAAATACACTAAAAACAAAAAATATAGTAAATATATCAATGTATAAAACAAATATAATGTATTATGGATATGATTTTATTTAGGTATGATTCATTTTGTAAGGCATAAACTGCTAGCTTCTAGCTGCTCGATTCACTAAATTGGCGCTTTGCTTACATCTAGAATGTCTAATGCAACTGTTTGTGGCTATTGGACCTGGCTTCCGAGGCCATACAGTAATCATCGCACACACACGCACACGCGCAAGTAGTTAACATGCTAACAAATTTTTATCAAAAACATAGTTCACCTACCCCGAAATACGCGCAAGTTCTAGAGCTGGTTAGCTCTTTAATAGTTGGCTGGTGTAGTATACTTCCAATATGGTAAGTGGTAGTGGACTTTTCCTTTACGTGATAGTAAAGGATTTTTTCACGCCCGAGGGGGTACCACCCCTTACATCAAGGGGACGGTGAAGTCCCAACGGACGTTGCCGGTTCTGGTGTATGAGTCGGTTTCCCTTATAAACAAAAATGATGATAACTCCTCCTTGTACAAAAAATTCCGGAGGTAAAATACCCCTCCATTCGGATATCCGCGAGAGGGGTGTACAGGGGGCGCCAGCATCAAGATTTAACATATCCTTCTCGAATATATGTGGCCTAAATTCTAACCTGAACTCCGTCCACCATTTCCTCCAGGCTAATAGGCCCCAACTCCTCTTCCTGACCGAAACTAAAATCAGTGCCAAAACAGCCACTAATTACCTTAATTTCCCGGGGTATGAGCTCCTTACTTCTTTTAGATTGCATGGAGGCGTGTGCGCGTACGTCCGTAGCAATCTACCCTGCACCAGACTCCCCAATTTAGAAGCTGGAAGAAAATACAGACTTTGGATGAAACTCTCTCTCAGGGCTGCAACTAAATTCATCTGTTGCATTTACCGGTCATCTTCTGACAACAACTTTGTCCAGCTCTTTAACTACTTTTCTTAAAAAACCGACCATCTGATTTTTGATTATCCTTCCTCCGAGGTCACAATTCTTGGTGACTTCAATGTCCATAATAAGGAATGGCTAGGATCTTCAAAAACCGATCCACAAGGAAGAGCAGCGGAGGCCTTTGCAGTCAGCAATTCTTTAGCCAATACGGTTCAGCAACCTACTTACTTTCCTCGCATCCCAACACACAGCTCAAATCCCTTGGATCTCCTTCTTACTACAAATCCTGACTGCTATAAGATATCAGTCACCGCCCCCTGGGCGGCTCAGGCCACGGCATGGTCACTGCTTCCTGCGCAATGCAACCAGAGGTCACACAGTCATCACACCCACGCAGCGTTTGGCACTACAACTCCGCGAACTGGGACGAAATGCGAGATTACTTTTCCTCATTTCCATGGGCGTCTGTCTGCTTCTCTCATCCTGACCCCTCTGATATCTCACAAAACGTCACCGAAGTTATCCAAGCTGGCATGGAATTATTTATTCCACGTACACAGAAAACCTCTGCAGCCACTCAAAAGCTCTGGTTCTCTAAATCCTGTGACAAGGTCAGACTTGAAAAGGTCAAAGTTCACAAAAAGCTTCTACACAATCGCAGTCAAGAAAACCGTCAAGCATTAAACGACGCAAAAAACCGCTATGTCCGCATTCTTTCTGAGGCAAAAAACTCGTTTAATAACCACATCAAAAACAAAGTCCTCTTAAGCTCCAGCGGTAGCAAACCCTCCCGGACTCTTGCTAAATCTATTTGCAAGAGCACGTTCCCACCTCTTGTCTCAGGGGATGAAATTGTTTCTACTGCCCTGGGCAAGGCTGAACTTTTTGCCTCGTTGTTCGCCGGCAATTCTACTCTCAACCCACCTCCAAATGTTCAACTACCAACAGTCCCCAATATCGCGCATAAAAAGACGGATATCATTTTCAAAACTAAAAAGTACGAAAGATGCTCTCTTTTCTTAATACCAGGAAAGCCTCTGGTCTTGACGAGATCCCAGCAATTGCTCTCAAAAAATGCGCACCAGAACTTGCTCCTATCCTGACTCGTCTGTTTCAGACATCTTACAATAGAGGCATATTCCCTAGTAACTGGAAAACTGCTAGAGTACAACCCGTCCCCAAGAAAGGATCCAAAGCGCTTCCTAGCAACTACATGCCTATTTTTCTCTTTTCAGTCGTCTCTAAAGTAATGGAAAAGTATATAAACACCGAATTACTAAAATTTCTTGAAAAACACAGTCTAATCTACGACAGGCAGTATGGATTCCGCGCTACCAAAGCTCTGTACGTGGACAGCAAATTTCCTCTCCAACCGGAGATTTTTTGTTGTCGTGGATGGCCATTCCTCTAAACTGTATCCAATTAATGCAGGAGTTCCTCAAGGTTCAGCTTTAGCCCCTACTTTGTTTCTTCTCCACATCAATGACCTCCTCTCTAGCACATCCAACCCAGTTCACAGTTACGAGGACGACAGCACCCTCCACTCAAATATACAATATTCTAAGCTTGTCTCTTTAGCACAATTACATGAGGATCGCAGACTCATGGAGGGTTCTATCTCCGTGGATCTCCAAAAAATATTAGACTGGGAAGTAGAAATCTTGTACAATTCAACCCCACCAAATCATATTTTTGCTTTCTTTCTCATAAGAGATACACCAGCCCTAGACCCATCACAATAAAAAACCAAGTTATTCAAAGTAATGAGTCCTTTTCACTTGTTGGCATTTCTGTGGATCGAAATCTCAATTGGCACCAACATGTCACATCAATTGCAGAAGCGGCTGCTAAGAAATTAGGTTTCCTCTCCCGGGCTCGCAAATACGTTTCACCAGCTAATCTCTATACATTATATACTTTACAGATAAGACCAAACCTCGAATACTGCTCCTACATCTGGGGTGCCGCTGCCGTTTCTACACTCGCTATCCTGGATTCCATTGAGAAGAGAGCTATACGTCTCATTGGTGACCCTACCCTCACCCAAAGGCTGCCATCCCTTGCCCACTGACGTGCCGTCGGTGACCTCTCTCTCTCTTTTATAGATATATGCACGGGCACTGCTCAGAGGAGCTTTCTCCCATAGTTCCTCCACCTGCTGCTCCCAACAGATCAACAAGGGAACAGAGCGAATGCACCCTTTTACTGTCCAGATCACCAGACATAGAACATCTTGTTATGCCCGCTCTTTTGTCTCGAGGACTTCCAAGTTGTGGAATTCCATGCCGGCACATGCTTTTTCTTCTCCCCCGAACCTCCAAACCTTCATGTCCAGAATTAACAAGTTGCCTCTTTCCTCCTTGTCGACACCCACGGTACGATAGTATTTAGGCTGTAGACCCTCGTGGTTTGTTGTTGAAATAAAAAAAATAAAAAAAACTTTACAAAAAATCAATTTCTTTTTAAAAATCACATAACAGCTTTAGTATTAACCCAAACAGTATTAACCCAAAACCACAAAAATAGTAACAGAGCATTGGGGCCATTACGGTTTTGTTTCGTTTGAAACCGACATAAATAATATTTTATTAAGGATTGGTGTAATAAAAAATCAAATATCTTTACAATAAATATTTATTTAAGCAAATAAGTTTAATAATTAATCTATTTTGCGGTCACTGTTTTGTTCAATCCAGTCCAAGTATTTGGTTAACCTTAAGTATACCGTGGGGAAGTTAAAAGAAACAAAACATTGAGCGTCTAGAATCACACCAACTTGAACACCATCAATGACCAAGGGACCACCGATATCACCATTACAAGCAGTTTTGTTGCCCTTTGGCGATGTGCACATATTATTGTCTTGTATACCATCAGGGCCATCCCATTGTTGATCACATATATCGTTTGTGATTACAGATACATTAAGTACCGACAGTGTATTTACCGGGTAAAGTACTGGTCTACCATTATCGTCGTAATAACCTTCTAAGCCCCAACCATAAGCTGAAGCATTGTATCCAGCGTAAGTGTTGTCGACGTCCTTTCTCGACGGTAACTTTGCTGGTTGAATTATTTTATTAAATTCAACTGGTTCCTTCAATTTGATCATTGCTATCTCCCCACCATCAACCACTTCTGTATTCAATGTTTTGACTTCGCCAGGACCAACCACTCTTACATCATGGGCTCCTAAGTGAACAGTAACATTACGAGCACTGAAACGATAAAAAACAAAGTTGTTATTTACAGTGACCATAGTCTTGTAATAGTAAAGTGCGAAACGATAATAAAAAATTTCGGGACGCAGCAAGTGCGTTATAGTAGCGAATTTTTATAAGAATTCTACACTATTAATATACGGCATATTAGTAAAGTTAATACTTTAAACATACACAGACCTTAAAGATCGATTTTAGAGGTCCTAGTAAGCACACATTTGAAGGTTTCTTTCGAAAGTGTTGCCATCGATATCACTAGGCGGCTATATGGAAAATCGTGGGGACTAAGACTTAGTATGACCCACTGGCTGTACACAAGGGTGGTCAGACCATCGTTAACATATGCGGCACTGGTCTGGTGGCCTAAGATGACACAATCCAGTGCCAAACAAAAACTAGGCAAGATCCAAAGGATGGCTTGCCTAGGCATCACAGGGGCCATGTCTTCAACCCCAATAGCCCAAATAGAGGTGTTGCTGGATCTGCCCCCCTACACTTAGTTACTATGGGGGAGGCCAGGCTAGGACTATACAGACTAGCCTGCAATGGTAGACTGAAGATCAACCCAGGCCTCAGGGGTCACTGTAAAATTCAGAAGATCGTGAAGGAGCTCATGCTTGAAATGAGGTCAGACTTCGCGAGCCCGCGAATGTGCAGGGAAAACAACTTTACAGTGGAAATCCCCGACCGTGAGACATGGCGGGAGGAGACGCCGGGCATACCAGGGGACGCGCTCGTCTGGTTCACGGAGGGATCCGGCGGAGAACGTGGGATGGGGGCAGGTGTTTACTCGGAAGGACCGAGGGTATGTCATAGTATTTCCCTCGGAGCCCATGCAACGGTGTTTCAGGCTGAGATGTACGCCATCCTGCACTGTGTGCGGGAGAACAAGAGGAGGGGCTACACCAACGAGCGGATCCTCATAGCCACAGACAGCCAGGCAGCTCTTAAGGCACTAAGTAGCCCACCGGTAAATTCCTGGCTGGTGAGTGAGTGCCGAGACCAGACGTGCGACCTGGCTGGGCAGAATGAGGTGACCCTCATCTGGGTGCCAGGTCACTCGGGGGTCAAAGGCAATGAAGAAGCTGACAGTCTCGCGAAGAGAGGGTCAGCAGAACCATTTATGGGACCAGAACCGGCTCGGGGCGTGACAAAGAGCACTGCCAGGGGAGCCATTAAGTCCTGGGTCAGAAACCAGCACAAGGTGTACTGGGCGGACTGTCCAGGGCTCAGACATGGTAAGACAATAATTGACGGACCCAGTTCAAAGAAAGCTGTGGAGCTGCTAAATCTTAGCAGAGGACAGCTCAGAAACACAACAGGTCTCTTGACGGGACACATGGCCGCCAAGAAACACCTGCATAAAATGGGGCGGTTCGAAGGGGACCTCGCATGCAGACTCTGCGGCGAGGGAGAGGAATCAGCCCAGCACATCTTGTGCGAGTGTAAAGCTCTGGACTGCAAAAGACAACTGATCTACGGTCTGTCTAGACCGGAGACAGAGCAATATAAAACATCACCCTACCAATCGCTGTCCAGACTAGTTCAAGGCACAGTGATTTTGGAATGGGTGAAGTAAGACTAAGGGTATGCACAATCAACCAAAGGTTGCAGTGCTATCGGGGCGGCAAGGCTGCGGACGAGCCCTGAGGGAACAAAAAAAAATCAACAATATCAGAATTATAATTTCACTCTCAAAGGTGACAAATTTGTTTAGGCGTTTTAAACAAAAATTAGATCTTGTTCAAAATGTATGAAATATGTGCACCATTGTTTCTCCGAACGTCAAAATAAAACATAAAAGTCATATATTTATCGAATTCGATTCGATCGTGTAACCTTTTGCTTATGAGGCAAGCGGCACGTCTCTGAGCCATCTGGGTATACGTCAAAAAACTTTTTTGTAGGTGATACATAAGATCGGCTTCATGCCGTGGATATTATATTCCAAGTATATGTAACAATTAGTAGAATTACCATTGAAACACATCCTATGACTCTTTCGGTCTTATATGACGTCTTATGTTTAAGTTTAAAGATAAAATGAACTATTTTAGAATCATTTTTATACAGAATTGGCTTGATTTTGTTTACATTCGTACTATATTATGCGACAGCATAATATATCTATGCTGGGCTAAAACTGTATCTGAGGCTGTTCATAAAGCTGCAAATATGGGAGGTCATGTTTTTTGGTGGAAAAAATAGACGTTATTGTAGTGAATTTTAATCAAATTGTTTTTAATAGCAAATATGTCTTCTTTTTAATGAAAGCAGGGATAAGATATATAATAGATACAATGTACCATATTTTATCAAAATAACTTTATTGTTTGAAAATGTACACATATTTTCTGAAAATAAACCTTAGCCAACAAACCTTAGGTTAATAGTAGCAACAACAGGAAATTGAGCTATTGAAATTTGAAGCATTTATGAAAATCCGCTACCATAACACACCTGATGCGTCCAGAATTTATTTTCTTACCAACATGTATTATAGTTCGATGAAGAACGCAAAAATGCAATAATATAATTCGATTAAAAAAAAAGAAAATTTGCATCACCAACGACTTATGGCCCAGCCTGTGGTTATAAAATAATTTTATAAGATGTAGCTCAAGACACTCTATAATCAACCTGTACAATTTTTTCTCGTATCCTGTATAATAACGGATATATTAAGCTCTACCGTAAAAATGGTCATTCTGTATATATGAAAAGAGATAAAAACTGAAATTAACCCTGGATATGGATTCTAGTGGACCTAGTCCGCGTTCATTTGAAGAAATCTTTTTAGAATTCAAATGACGTTTCTCTCAAGAGCGAATTTTTTATACGAAAACTCGCTAAAAATTATAGACAATTAAACCACAAACTCTATAACTAAAACCACTGCCAAAGCATGAGAGAAAGAGTCTATTTAAAATTAATTTTCTAGAACTATTTTAGTAAAATCAAGGACAATGACGGTTGAAGCTGAAACTTAAGAATTTGTAAAACACTCTTCTTTCTCTACATAATCCGTATTCGTTTCAGGGCCTAAATGTTGCCAATTTTGACGGTTCAAATCTCAACTTTGACGCTGTAAGAGGAAAATCAACAAAAAAAATTAATGCCTATAACTTTGTTGTCTTTTGCAGATTTATTTGGTACATAGTTTACTTTTTACGATATCAACCAGCGTACCAAATTTGGTTATCATAACGCTGTTATTTCTGGAGATATAAAAATTTTATGAAAGAGAATACAAAATTTTCCGAGAAAAATCGGGCCGATCTTCCTGGCTAACGATCCTATGTGAGTCACTTGCAAAAGGAAGGTACCCACCAAATTTGATCAAAATCTGATGTTTGCATCTTTATTTCTAGACGATGCATAACTTTTTATAAAGAATAATAACAATAATAATAATAATAACAGCACAGTAGACAACTTCGCATCCAGAAGTCTTAAGATTTGTGCGGGGGGAGCTTACATATACATATAGACACCACCTATAACTCATCAGAAGCCGGCGTTTCCACATTTGAGTGAAAAAAACCGACTGTCTGGATAGGGGACTCGAACCCCCGATCTACTAGTCCGATTCTAGAGGTTACTCACCTCGCGAACTGAGCTATTCGGCCTGTCAATAACAATAAAAAAGTTTCACATATGGTGGCGACTTAATTGGACACGCTGTATATACATATACATACATATATATATATATATATATATATATATATATATATATATATATATATATATATATATATATATATATATATATATATAGATAGATATATTGCGATAGATAGCAAATATGTCAGAAAATTAGAAACATTATTGTGGAGTAAAACGGGCAATATACATAGAATTAATACGTCTTAATATTTAAATGCCCTGTATAATTGAGAGGGTAAAATATTTTAGGTTTAAATAAGAAATAGCGTTAGGTAGAGGAATACAGAATAATGATTTTTTTTTACATGTAGTACATTTTAAGTTCACTAAGCAAAAGTCGTTGGAATACAATGGAACACAGAACAATAGCCTTGTTTTTATTTGTAGAGTTTTAGTAGAATATAACGATTTTATTATATCCTTAGGCAGTAAGTAAATGTATAGTTGAAAATATTATTTTTTTGTCAATACCAATAATAAGAAAAGACGCAGTGTTAGTTGATAAGGAGAGTTTTTTTGGTGGTTGTTTCAAAAGAGTGCAATGAACAAAAAGTTGGACAATGGGACAACGCAAGGTCTTTGAACTTTGTTTTACCCGAGGTACAGCGAGAAAAGATTTTTTGTAACACAGGTGTAGTTTATTTAAGGAGACGACGGCAGGTTGAGGAGGATTCGTAAATGAACTGCGGCAAGTGAAACTTGAATTGAGTTGACGTACGGCGACACTGTAAATAAGGAAGTTGAGAATTAAACATGAAAGGCAAGTGCCTCATAATAAAATCATATGCAATTTTTGTGTAAAGAAAATAATAATAAATATCTGGTACACGGTTTGTTAAGACTGTTTTAAATAAAATGGAAATTAATTATTAATCCCAAGCAAGCTACAAAATCTAAATAATAGATCAAATGGAGATTTGTGTTGATGTATTGATAATCAGCGATGATAAATTTGATATCACTTTTTTAATGGAAATTTGTGAATTTAATCAATCAGAAATAAAACATACTAAATTGTACTTACATAATCTGTTTAACTTTGACCTCAAAACAAACAAATACTAGTTATATGATATATGAAGTAAGGCTATTTTTCACCGTTAATTAAAAGTAAAATCAAAAGAACCTAATTATATATATTTTTTGAAACTTCCAAACACTCGGGAGTAATATAATTTATAAAAACGATATATTAAACAAAAATGCTAGCCCAAGCACAGAACCCTACTCATGAAATGAGAGAAAAATTTAAAATCACAGCAGTAAGTAAACAATTTTTGGCATAATTTAAGGATCATCAATATTAGCGTTTTTTAAATACAGACGCAAATTGAATTCTCATGCTCTACAAATAAAAGTCCTATAAAGGAACCACAAAATACCATAGCAATATATATATATATATATATATATATATATATATATATATATATATATATATATATATATATATATATATATATATATATATATAAAGGACTTGTGTACGTAGAGATTATTGAAATGAGATAATATACAGACTGTTCCCATTAAAATATTAAAATCGGCAGTACTTTCTGGTAGAAGTGGTAACGTCGCCCTTTCGAACACATTTTATTTATCTATTTATCAATACACTGCCAAACAGGTCTTCCCAACTACATGGCATGTGGCAAACGAAACAAAAATGACAATTATATAATATACAAAATGAGCACAGTATCTAGCACGCTACATAATATCATCTCAATTATACAAAGCACAAGATATTACACAATATATTTCAAAACTATGAAATAAGACCATAATAAGCTACAAAATAAAATAATAATGCACGATCACCCAGGCACACACACACACGGTCGCACCCACACGCGCATACAGACGCACACAAATCCTCCACTCAAACACGGGCTATCAAAACTACAAGATAAGACAATAGCAAACTACAAAATAAGACAATAGTGCACAAGCATCGACACACGTACCCATAGTCGAAAAACAACAACGGAGTCAGTGACATATTATATCAGATCTCAATTTAACGTAACCTAATTTTATTTAACCCTAATCCTAACTCTAATTTCAACCTCAATTTTAATTTTAATTTTGTGGCACGACAAAGAATATGTTCCACAGTTCATTCTTGTGTGAATAAAATATATCGCAGACACGACACATAAGGAGCAAAGGTGAATACTTTAACACATTTGTTCTAGTTGTAACACTGTAAAATGTCACAGATGACCATCGGCAAAGCAAAATTCAGTCAGTCCAAAACAAACAAACAGTTAATTTGGTTCCTGCTTAGCTTCACGATAAAGGCTGCCGCCATAAAAACCCTCCGAACTTCAAATCATACTGGCGAAATCTCACCAACAAACTCTACTGTGGAAACCCAATCGAAAGGTATACTCCATCCTCAGCTAAAGCTAGCGACTTAAGAAAGCGCCGCTGTATCCGCTCAATTTCCATAATATGGACCTGACAATGCGGCGACCACACAATCGAGGCGTACTCCAACCTTGGGCGGACAAAAGCAATAAATAACTGTTGTCTAGCTGGAGACGTAAAACTTCATGAATTCCGTAACACAAACTACAGCATCCTATATGCCGATGAGACCATTTGAGAAATATGATCCGCGAACGTGAGTTTTGAGTCAAAAACGACGCCGAGTTCTCTGAACTAATTGAGCGACACAACGGATAACACCCAATTGAGTCAGGAAATACATTCAGTTGAATCTTTCTAGGAAATGTGACACCGCTACATTTTTTGAGGTTGACCTGTAACCTATTCCTACCGCACCACTCCTCCAACCAAAAATCTTCCTTAGGCCTATCATAATCGCGAGCATCACCTACCGTACAAAATATCTTCAGATCATCCGCATATATAAGACACTCACATATCAAATTCGACGTGATGTCATTAACAAAGATAGGGAAGAGCAAGGGCCCCAAGACTGGCCCCCGAGGAACGCCAGATGTCGTAGCAAAATCAGATGATCTATGCCCATTTACCCACAGGCGTAAAAGAGACGGAGATAAACCGCAGGCAACCAACTTCTGCAGCAGCACCCCGTGATACACATCGTCGAACGCCTTGGAAAAGTCCAGGTATATAAGATTTACCTGTCCGGCCCTGTCAAGCACCTCGGCCACATACTGTGTAATAGAAATAAGGTTGGTGACCGTCGATCGATGTCTAACGAAGCCATGTTGACACTCCGAAATGGTTGCAGATATGTGGCTAGATATGACATTCGCCAGCACAAGTTCGAACACTTTAGCAAACCCCGAAATTAGTTACTTCTGCCTGTAGCTCTCCAACAAATCAACGTCTCCACCATTGTGTATGGGACACTCCACCGATGTCCTCCACCGCCACGGAAAAACATACGTCGCCAAAGCCAGAGAGAAACTCACAGAAAGATGTCCTACAAAAAACAGAAGCACAGTCCCTAATGATAAATGCAGGTATGCCATCTAGACCAGATGACATTTTCGGTTTTATGTGTTTCATTGCCTCAAGGACATCCATCTACGACACCGAAGGAACATGCGCACATGCACAAGACAATCGGACGAACCCGTTGAGTCTCAAAAAACAATGGAGGAAATATAATTGGAGTCAAAGAAGTCAGCAAAGCGTCAGCTGTATCCTGTGGAGTTGTAAACATATGCCCATTGCATCCAACTATATTTGGGTACGATCCCGAAGCTTTTCTGGCAATAGCATAAGAAAATAACGACCTAGGATCTGTTTGAAATATTTTAGATAGATATAGGATGCTTGTTTTTCAAAATAGCTAAACTGACTGCTTTGCTAGGAACTTCTAATGTATCATCCACCTTAAATCACCCTGTATATTCCGAGACACGACAGAGACTAATATACTTACTCCAAAACACATATCCCAGCTGTAAGTATGTATTGGTGAGTTAAAAGTGATCCTGAACAGTTTTGTTGGTACTTCTCCATTTCAGAAAAAATATACACAGCATAAGGTATAGAGTGGGGAACAACTTCGTCACTGTTGGTACTAGTATATTCTGGATGCGAATCTCTCACTTCTCTACTAGCTGCGCCTGCCTGAAATATAAAATACGTGTTATATATTATTATTACTATTATTAGGATTTATTTAATACAATTATACATGTGTATGGATCAGAGATAGCTTCGGAATACAATAAGTAAAAAAAGTCTGGACGTAGCAAGTGCGTTATGGAAGTGAATTTTCTTAAAATGTTTTTAATAGAAAATAGTTCTCTTTAATGGAAGCAGGAATCAATTTGGTCACCGGTATAACCTATATAGTAGGACCAATGTACCATATTTTACCAACATGACTTGTTTGAAAATGTACAACAATTTTCCGAAAATAAACCTAAAACATTTCTTGGAAAACTCGTTTCCTAGCTGATGAACCTTAGGTTAATAGCAAATTGCGTTATTGAATTTTGAAGCGTTTAATGAAAATTCTCTACTAAAACGCACTTACTGCGTCTCGATTTTTTTTAAAAACATGCATCACATTTCGATAAAAAATGCAAAAATGCAATAGCGAATGTTCAAAATAAAATGTAAGTATCACCAACGACTTATGGACCAGCCTGTGATTGTCAAAATAATTCTATAAGATGCAGCTCAAGACACCGTATAAGCAACGTATACAATTTTTCCTCGTACCTTACATAATAACAATTATATTGAGCTTTACCGTAGAAATGCGTCACACTGTATATATGTAAACAGAAAGTAAACCGGGATATGGATTCTAGGGGGCCTAGTTTACGCTCATTTGAAGAAATATTTTTAGAATTATGGACCGTTAAACCATAAACTTAACTAAAACTACTGCCAAAGCAAGAAGAGAGAAAGGGTCTATTTTAAATGAATCTTCTGCAAATATTTTAGTAAAATGAAGGGCAATGATGGTTGAAGCTGAAACTTAAGCGTTTGCAAAACACTCTTTATATAATCTGTATTTCTTTCAGGTTATTTGCTTAAATATTGCCAATTTTGACGTTTAAAATCGCGTCTTTGACGTTTTGAGCAAAATCCCAATATTTTTCTTTAAATGCCTATAACTTTTTTGTCTAAATTTTGGTACGTATATTTTTCTTTATTTTTAATTTTTATTTCAACAACACACTACGAGGGCTCTCAGCCTAAATACTAACGTATCGTGGGTGTCGACAAGGAGGAAAGAGGCAACTTGTTAATTCTGGACTTGAAGGTTTGGAGGATAAGGAAAAACATGTGCCGGCAAGGAATTACACAACTTGGAAGTCATCGGGACAAAAGAACGGGCATAACAAGAAATTCTATGTCTGGTGACCTGGACAGTAAAAGGGTGCATTCGCTCTGTTCCCCTGGTAGATCTGTTGGGGGCAGCAGGTAGAGGAACTATGGAAGAAAGCTCTTCTGAGCAGTGCCCGTACAGATATCTATAAAAGAGAGAGGGGTCACCAACGGCACGTCGGTGGGCAAGCGATGGCAGCCTTTGGGTGAGGTAGGTAGCTCTCTTGTGAATGGAGTCCAGGATAGCGAGTGTTGAAGCGGCAGGGACACCCTTTGGCCTTATCTGTGAAGTATATAAGGTATAGAGATTAGCTAGTGAAAAGTATTTGCGAGCCCGGAAGAGAAAAGCTAATTTCTTAGCAGCCGCTTCTGCAATTGATGTGACATGTTGGTGTCAACTGAGATTTCGAACCACAAAAACGTCAACAAGTGAAAAGGACTCATTACTTTGAATAACTTGGTTGTTCATTGTGATGTGTCTAGGGCTGGTATATCTCTTATGAGATAGAAAGCAAGACTGATATTTGGTGGAGTTGAATTGAACAAACTTTCTACTTCCCCATTCTAATATTTTTTGGAGATGCACAGAGCCAGAACCCTCCATGAGTTTGCGATCCTCACCTAATTTAGCTAAAGAGACAGGCTTAGAATATTGTATATTCGAGTGGAGAGTGCTGTCATCCGCATAACTGTGAACTGGGTTGAATGTGCTAGAGAGGAGGTCATTGATGTGGAAAAGAAACCAAGTAGGGGATAAAGCTGAACCTTGAGGGACTCCTGCATTAATTGGATACAGTTTAGAGGCATGACCATCCACGACAACAGAAATGCTCCGGTTGTAGAAGAAATTTGCTCTCCAGGTACAGAGTTTTGGTGGTAGGCCATAGGCCGGAAGTTTATTAAGCAGCGCTGCGTGCCAGACTTGGTCGAATGCTTTGGATATGTCTAGAGCGACAATCTGGGATTCACCGTGTAGTTCCATAGACTTGTTCCAAGAATGGGTGACAAAGGAAAGGAGGTCGGCAGTTGATCTGCGCTGACGGAATTCATACTGCCTGCCGTGGATTAGACTGTGTTATTCAAGAAATTTTAGTAATTCGGTATTTCCATCACCTTAGAGACGACTGAAAGGAGAGAACTAGGCCTGTAGTTGCTAGGAAGCGCTTTGGATTCTTTCTTGGGAATATATATATATATATATATATATATATATATATATATATATATATATATATATATATATGTATATATATATATATATATATATATATATATATATATATATATATATATATATATATATATATATATATATATATATATATGAACTGACTCTGGATATGGGTTCTAGGGGCCTAGTTCGCTCTCATTTGAACAATTTTTTTTCAAAATTCAAAAGTCGGGATCTCCTCACTGGTGAATTTTTTTAAGCAAATTAACTAAAAAGTGGATTCAAATTCAAAAAATAATAAAATATTTTGTTTAGGACGCAAAAACAATATAAAACAATATAATGTATTTTCGTCAAAAATTAAACGTAGAATTCAAATATGCAATAATATACAGGAGGTTTTGTTTAAAAAGTCAAGTTACGGTTGCTTAAAGTTTCTAAAATATAATAATGTTTTAGGAGCGCCCTGTATAAATTTCTCAGAAGCTGTTGACTGCATGAGACCAAGCAATATTTCAGTATTAAGATGTAAGAAAATTATAGCGCAAGAGATAAAACTCTGTTAACAAAAACAGTTTTATTATACCTCTTTAGATGTCAATTTTTGTTTTTAGGTCGCCATATTTGGGAAACTATTTGAGATAAGTACAAACTATGGTACACGAAGTTATATTACAATTTGACAGGGAATCTCAAAATGTAAGAACATATAGGATGTTCTATTTGAAGTACGGAAGTTGGTGTTCCCTTCCGGTACAACCGGAAACGATTGAAAGTTATAGCTCTTCTCATTGACCAGATAATTGTTCAAAACCTACTTCTCGAAATTTTCAGATTTCAAGTCAGAGTAGCTCTTAATATACGGCTAACGGTTCAAGTTCGTAAGACAGCCTTTATATACAGTGTGTCCCAAACTGAATGGTAATGTATTGCTATCTTCGTTGTTATTAGATATTGGAGACGGTTAAATTAGCAATGTTTAGTAGAATTTCATGCTCGTTTCAAATATAACTTGTATTTTGCCCTGCCTCTTTTCGTTTTGGAGTTATTTTGAAAAAAAATGGCGATTTCTAAGTAGGTGTTGATCTGACATGTCTAAGAGTTGCACATTATCACGACACTTTTTACAGAGTAATCTTTTTTGCTCTTCTCAACTTTGGAATGTCATTTGTTTTTGAGCTACAGGTATCAACGTTTGTTTTGATTATGGCAGCCATATTGAGCCATAAGAGCTTTCCAATGATGTACAACATGCTTGAGAAATCTTGTAATTGCACTGAAAATTTTGACAATCTAAAGTTGAGAATAAGAATAAACAAAAAGATTACTCCGTAAAAAGTGTCCTGATAATGTGCAAATCTTAGACATGTCACATCAACGCCTACTTACATATTGAAGAAAAAAGAAATCGACAAATTTTGTTTTTTTCAAAATAATTTGAAAACGAAAAGAGGCAGGGCAAAATACAAGTCATATTTGGAACGAGCATGAAATTCTACAAAACATTGCTAATTTAACCGTCTCCCTATCTCTAAAAATAACGGAGATAGCAGCAATACATTCCCATCCAGTTTAGGACACACTATATATATATATATATATATATATATATATATATATATATATATATATATATATATATATATATATATATATACATTCGTAAGCTTTGGTTAATTTGAGATTTTCTTTATGTACATGATGATTATTCTCCCAAATATGTTGAGCAATAATACACGATTTATCCCTCGTGCCATATCTCTTGATAAATCATGTATTATATAAGCATATTAAGCCTAAAATTTACCTCTGATATGGGTACTTGGGGATCAAATTCGCGCAAAACAAATTAGAAATTTGCTACCTCCCTCTCTGCAAAATTTCTTTATGAAAATTCGCTAAAAAGTGAACTTAAAATCAAGCAAAAATAAAATAATAACCTTCAAATGTTGTGTGTCTAAAAAAACGAGTGACAAAAAAGTAAAGTCAAAAATAATAGATTAATGTTGTTTAAAAATGACCGTGGCGTATTTGGCTACTAGCGCAATCTTTTCTGACCATTATTTACTTTGTAAATTCTCCGTACAAAATCAACTTCTTGTTTGGCCGGCCTAAGAATCGAACCCAGTGTCTTTAGATTTGCAGTCTGACATCCACGAGTGCCCTAATAAGTTCCTTAAACAAATAATTATATGTTCATACTTACATAAATTAAAGAAATGACAGTTATCAGTTTCATACTGGAAACCATTATTAACTTATAAAATAAAACAGTTATTTTCTATTAATTTCAAGTAACTCGGAGTTGACTAATATGATGTTTTCACCACTAATGAATAAAATAGTTTGATTAAATGCTTAGACTATCAGCTACTCTTGTAATATGCAAAGGTAAACAGTTTGTACTCATTCTAAAAACGATTATGTTGCATTTTAAATGTTTCTTTGACCTATTTTCTACAAATAATAAAAGTAATTTTGTTCCAATTAAATTTCACCTCTACAGGGTTAATAATAATCACTTATTTTCTACAGATATTCCAACTTTGATATTTTCTCGAACTACAAATTTTTCTGTCACAGGCTCCACTTTAAAGTTATTTATTACCGTATAATTTTTAATTAGATTTATTATACAAGGAAATATTATTAATACTTGACAGCGGTTTTATTAATTACTTAAAATGTTTTAGTGAATTCTCTTAAAAAAATTCACTATTAAGAAGATCTCAACCTTTGAATCAAAAAACAATTTGTTCAAATATGAGCGCGAAGAGATCTGAGGCCTGGGGATTGAACACACTGAGACTTGAGAGACGATCTCCAGCGAGATTTAGGGATTAGGCAGATTGAGGCTTGCACAAAAGATTCCGGAGATAAAATACCTCTCCATTCGGATCTCCGGGAGAGGGGTGTGTAGGGGGCGCCAACATCAAGATTTAACATATCCTTTTCGAATATATGTGGCCTAAATTCTAACCTGAACTCCGTCCACCATTTCCTCCAGGCTAATAGGAATTAACTTCTCTTCCTCACCGAAACCCAAATCAGTGCCAAAACAGCAACTAATTACCTTAATTTCCCGGGGCATGAGCTCCTTACTTCCTTTAGATTGCATGGAGGCGTGTGCGCATACGTCCGTAGCAATCTACCCTGCACCAGACTCCCCAATTTAGAAGCTGGAAGAAAAGCCTTCTTTTGGTTGAGACTCTCTTTTTCCAAGCTGCGACTAAAATAATCTGTTGCATTTACCGGTCACCTTCTGACAACAACTTTGTCCAGCTCTTCGACCTCCTTTCTGAAAAAACCGACCATCTGATTTCTGAATATCCTTCCTCCGAGGTCACTATTCTTGGTAACTTCAATGTAAATAATAAGGAATGGCTAGAATCTTCAAAAACCGATCCACAAGGGAGAGCAGCGGTTGCCTTGGCAGTCAGCAAATCTTTAGCCAAAATGGTTCAGCAACCTACTGACTTTCCTCGCATCCCAACACACAGCTCAAATCTTTTGGATCTCCTTCTTACTACAAAACCTGAATGCTATAAAACATCAGTCACCGCCCATCTTGGTCGCTCAGACCACGGCGTAGTCACTGCTTCCTGCGCAATGCAACCCGAGGTCACACAATCATCACACCCACGTATCGTTTGCCACTACATCTTCGCGAACTAGGAAGAAATGCGGGATTACTTTTCTTCATTTCCTTGGGCGTCTGTCTGCTCCTCCCATCGTGACCCCTCTGATATCTCACAAAACGTCACCGAAATTATTCAAGCTGGCATGTAATTATTTATTCCACGTACACAGAAAACCTCTTCAGCCACTCAAAAGCCCTCGTTTTCCAAATCCTGTGACAAAGCCAGACTTGAAAAGGTCAAAGCTCACAAAACACTTCTACACAATCACAGTCAAGAAAACCGTCAAGTATTTAACGACGCAAGAAACCGCTATGTCCGCATTCTTTCTGAGGCAAAAAACTCGTTAAATAACCACATCAAAAACTAAGTCCTCTCAACCTCTCACGGCAGCAAATACTTCTGGACTCTTGCTAAATCAATTGGGAATCATTTCTGCAAGAGCACATCCCACCTCTTGTTTCAGGGCAAGAAATTGTTTCTACCGCCCTGGGCAAGCCTGAACTTTTTGCCTCATTGTTCGCCGGCAATTCTACTCTCAATCCACCTCCAACTGTTTAACCACCAACAATCCCCAATGTCGCGCATAAAATGACGGATATCATTTGCAAAACTAGAAAGGTACAGCGCAGATCAACTGCCGACCTCCTTTTCTTTGTCACCCATTCTTGGAACAAGTCCATGGAACTACACGGTGAATCCCAGAGTGTCGCTCTAGACACATCCAAAGCATTCGACCAGGTCCGGCACGCAGTGCTGCTTAATAAACTTGCGGCCTATGGCCTACCACCAAAATTCTGTACCTGGACAGCAAATTTTCTCTCCAACCGGAGCATTTCTGTTGTCGTGAATGGCCATTCCTCTAAACTGTATCCAATTAATGCAACTTTAGTCTCTACTTTCTTTCTTCTCCACATTAATGAGCTCCTCTCTAGTACACCCAACCCAATTCACAGTTATGCGGACGACAGCACCTTCCACTCAATTATACAATATTCTAAGCCTGTCTCTTTAGCCCAATTAGATGAGGATCGCAGACTCATGAAGGGTTCTGTCTCTGTGGATCTCCAAAAAATATTGGACTGGGGAAGTTGAAATCTTGTACAATTCAACCTTACCAAATCACAGTCTTGGTTTCTTTCTCATAAGAGATACACTAGCCGTCGACCCATCACAATGAACAGCCAAGTTATTCAAAGTAATGAGTCCTTTTCACTTGTTGGCATTTCTGTGGATCGAAATCTCAATTGGTACCAACATGTCACATCAATTGCAGAAGCGGCTGATAAGAAATTAGGTTTCTACTTCCGGGCTCGTAAATACTTTTTACCAGCTAATCTCTGTACATTATTTACTTGACAAATAAGACCAAACCTCGAATACTGCTCCCATATCTGGGGTGCCCGCTTTTACGCTCGCTATCCTGGACTCCATTGAGAAGAAAGCTATACGTCTCATCGGTAACCCTACCCTCACCGAAAGGGTGCCATCCTTTGCCCACCGACGTGCGATTGGTGACCTTTCTCTCTCTTTGATAGATATCTGCACGGGAACTGCTGGAAGGAGCTTTCTTCCATAGTTCCTCCACCTGCTGCCCCCAACCAGGGGAACAAAGCGAATGAACCCTTTTACTGTCCAGGTCACCAGACATAAAACATCTTGTTATGCCCGCTCTTTTGTCCCGAGGACTTCCAAGTTTTGGAATTCCTTGCCGGCATATGTTTTCCTTCTCCTCCGAACCTCCAAACCCTCAAGTCCAGAATTAACAAGTTGCCTCTTTCCTCCTTGTCGACACCCACGGTACGATAGTATTTAGGCTGTGAGCCCTCGTGGTGTGCTGTTGAAATAAAAAAAAAGTAACTTCCATCGCTACCCTATAGGTGGCAGCTTATGTCGGCTGTCATTGTATATGTTCATTTATGGGTACAATACTAAATATGTCACAAATTATTTTGTTTTTAACAAATACGCTACAATAAAAACTGTGTATCTTTAGAGATACGTTACCAGCTAAAGGGTTAAAATTTTCACCTGATTAATCTTATTTACTTCTATAGGCAGTTTATTTATTGGTTCGCCATTGTCTAAGAAATTTCATAGGGGTACGTTGGGCTATTAGCTTTGGGAAAGCTTGATTTAAGGGAAACCCTAAATGTACTTTTGTTTAAAAATAAAAATGACTACATGTGTATTATTAATTTAACAGTACAGCAAGTTATTTAATTACTTGTTCTACCTGCCTCTGTCTAAATCTGCACATAACTTTCTGACAACATTTTGGAAAACCTGTCACAACTGATGACGTGAGGAGCCTATAATGAAAGGAGAGCAGCTAGCGACAGATAACCATGGTGGGGACGACCTGGCGACATCGCCTTGAAGCTGCGATTATAATAAGCTGTTTATTATATAAAAAAACAGTAAATACAAAAAACAACGTTGAACATTTTTTTATTAGCTTAACTTATTATAACATCAGTATTTTTTTCGATCCATGATAGAAATTCCGTTACTCTAATGTAGATGGTTGGTGTATAGTAAGTATACAAACAATGAGAATCTCTAATGATACCAATTTGTGTAGATCCATCAATGATCAGTGGACCACCAATATCTTCAAAACAAGCTGACTTCTTCTCTTGCCCCGATGTACAGATATCAGTTTTCTCTACAGGTGGACCTTCCCGGTCTTTATCACACTGATCGTTGGTCATTACCGTGACATTCATTGATCTTAAAACATCGGATGGTACAGCAACAGGACCCACGTTACTAACAATCACAATATCAATGGCACCCCAACCAAAGGCAGTTGCTTGTTGTCCAACATAGGTTTTACCAATGTCTTTCTTTGATGGTAATTTGACTGGTTGAATGTGGGCATTAAACTGGACTGGCTGCCTTAGTTTTACTACGGCAATATCGTACTTTTCATTTTCGTGTGTTGTTTTTAATGTTGTCCATGTCCTAATTTCTTTCAAGTCACGTTTTGTTTTGTTATGGGCTCCCAGGTGCACTGATATGTTGAAAGCCCTAAAATAATTAATTCAAATTTAAGTAAAAGTAAAATAGATATATAGATTCTATGCGGGTCTTCAACCCTCGACATGACTGGGAACCCCGAAACCGTAAGAAATGCCAACTTGGGTTAATAAGACAATAGTTACACAATTACAAGGCAACTCATAGGTACTTACAGATCTCAAAAAAACTCTGGACGCAGCAAGTGCGTTATGGTAGTGAAATTTTATTAAATGCTTCAAATTTGAATAACTCAGTTTTCTATAAACTTAGAAAGCTTAATTTTGGTATGTAGTAAGTCCTTTCCTAGAGCAAGATATTCATAAAATTTCATTAAATTAACTTTGTAATTTTTTTAAATTTGAATAACTCAATTTTTTATAAACATATAAAGTTGAATTTTGGTACTTAGTAAGGTGTCTCTTAAGGCAACATATGCAGTAAATTTCATTAAAACAGATTTGTTATTTTCGGAGAAAAAAATTTTTTTTTTGAAAGGAAACTTAAAATTTTCTCGGAAAACCCCGTCCGATTTTCCTGGCTAACGAACTCATCCAAGCCATTAATAAAAGAAAGGCATTTGCCGAGTTTGCCTAGCCTGACCTGACCTGACCCCGGATATGGGTTCTGGGGTCCTAGTTCGAGCTCATTTGAAAAAAAAATTTGCAAAGTCTCACCATCGATACCTCTCTATTAGTGATTTTTTTGAAATAAAAATTCACTAAAAGTTCCATAGCTTCATAGAGAAGAGAAACACATAAAATCGTCATTTTTTCTTCTTTCAATATCTCCAAAACTGTGCTGCCAATCAACCAGAACTTTTGTACGGGGACATAATTCGCGATCATGGTCACCATGGTGATATTATAATTGGTGTAGATTCATTGCTATCTGAGTCGCGATAGTCAACTGTTTTGTCTTTAATGGACGCCATATTGTTTTTTTTACTTAGAATTTTGACTTTGAGATCTAGCTCATTCAGTCACTGTCAATCTTAAAAATGAACAAGGATGCATATGACCTTGCTTTTCACAATGGCAAAACCTGACTTAAGAATGTTAATCTAACAAGCTCTTTAACTTTTTTTCTTTTATCTACTTTTATCTCCCTATGCATTTGCTGTTTACTAAAAATATATCTTAAAACGCCATATTGGATTTGTCCACAAAATACTTGATGATGTCACAATCTTAAAGTATCTCAGAACGGCAGGAAGTTTTATAAATATGTTAGAAATTCTCTTTCTTCTTCTGTTACCGTGCCTCGGGTAAGGGATGACACTGGAGAGTTTGCAGCTGGAGATTCTGAGACTGCAATGCTTTTCTCCAAGTATTTTTCTACAAACTATACCTCAAAGCCATGAGGGCATTGCCCTCATTATATATGCCACATAATATGTTTTTACTGGAGGATGTTCAGATAACACCGTCTACAGTACTTGCTATGCTCACATCACTTAAGGATAGATCACCCGGTTCTGGAGAGTTTTCCCCGTTTATTCTCAAAAAATGTTTCAGTTTGTATCCCACCTGCACTAATAATGCAGTCGTCCATTGATACCGGGGTTTTACCTACTGCCTAGCAGTCAGATGACGTTTTTTTATATATTTCAACAACACAACATGAGGGCTTACAGCCTAAGTACTATTGTACCGTGGGTGTCGACAAGGAGGAAAGAAGAAACTGGTTAATTCTGGACTTGAAGGTTTGGAGATTCGGAGGAGAAGGCAAAACATGTGCCGACAAGGAATTCCACAACTTGGAAATCCTCTGGACAAAAGAGCGGGCATAACAAGATGTTATATGTCTGGTGACCTCGACAGTAAAAGGGTGCATTCACTCTGTTCCCCTGGCAGATCTGTTGCGGGCAGCAGGTGAAGGAACTATGGGAGAAAGTTCCTCTGAGCAGTGCCCGTGCAGATATCTATAAAGGTGTAAGACGTCACCAACGGCACGTCAGTGGGCAAGAGATGGCAGTCTTTGGGTGAGGGTAGGGTCACCGTATAGCTCTCTTCTGAATAGGGTTCAGGATAGCGAGTGTAGAAACTGCAGCGGCACCCCAGATGTGGGAGCAGTATTCGAGGTTTGGTCTTATTTATGAAGTATATAAGGTATAGAGATTAGCTGGTGAAAAGTATTTGCGAGCCCGGAAGAAGAAACCTAATTTCTTAGCATCCGCTTCTGCAATTGATGTGACATGTTGGTGCCAATTGAGATTTTGATCCACAGAAATGCCAACAAGTGAAAAGGACTCATTACTTTGAATAACTTGGTTGTTCATTGTGATGGCTCTAGGGCTGGTGTACCTCTTATGAGAAAGAAAGCAAGACTGAAATTTGATGGGGTTGAATTGTACAAGATTTCTACTTTCCCAGTTTAATATTTTTTGGAGATCCACGGATACAGAACCCTCCATGAGTCTGCGATCCTCATCTAATTGGGCTACAGAGACAGGCTTAAAATATTGTATATTTGAGTGGAGGGTGCTGTCGTCCGCGTAACTGTGAACTGGGTTGGGGGTCATTGATGTGGAGAAGAAGCAAAGTAGGAGCTAAAGCTGAACCTTGAAAAACTCCTGTATTAATTGGATACAGTTTAGAGAATTGGCCATCCACGATAACAGAAATGCTCCGGTTAGAGAGGAAATTTACTGTCCAGGTACAGTGCTTTGGTGGTATGCCATAGGCTGGAAGTTTTGCAAGGAGCGCTGCGTGCCAGACCTGGTCAAATGCTTGGGACATGTCTAGAGCGACAATCTGGGATTCACCGTGTAGTTCCATACACTTGTTCCAAGAATGGGTAACAAAGGAAAGGAGATCGGCAGTTACTACGGAATATGCCTCTAGTGTAAGATGCCCGAAGCAGACAGTAAAATGTCTGAAATAGACGAGTCAGGACAGGAGCAAGTTTTGGTGCGCATTTTTTGAGAACAATTGCTGGGATCTCGTCAAGGTCAGAGGCTTTCTTGGTATTAAGAGAAGAGGGCATCTTTCGTACCTTTTTAGTTTTGAAATTGATATTCGTCATTTATGCGCGACATTGGGGACTGTTGATGGTTGAACGGTTGGAGGTGGGTTGGGAGTAGAATTGCCGGCGAACAACGAGGCAAAAAGTTCAGCCTTGCCCAGGGCGGTAGAAACAATGTCATCCCCTGAAATAAGAGGTGGGAACGTGGTCTTGCAGAAATTATTCCCAATAGATCTAGCAAGAGTCCAGGGTTTGCTGCCATTGGAGCTTGAGAGAACTTTCTTTTTGATGTTGTTATTAAACGAGTTTTTTGCCTCAGAAAAAAAGCGGACATAGTGGTTTCTATATGCTTGAGAGTTTTCTGGACTGGGATTGTGTAGAAGCGCTTTGTGAGCGTTGAACTTTTCAAGTCTGGCCTTGTCACAGGATTTAGAGAACCAGGGCTTTTGAGTGGCTGAAGAGGTTTTCTGGGTACGTGGAATAAATAACTCCATGCCAGCTTGGATAATTTCGGTGACGTTTTGTGAGATATCAGAGAGGTCAGGATGGGAGAAGCAGACAGGAAATGAGGAAAAGCAATCCCGCATTACTTTATAGGTGTGTTCTCACTGCAATTAGTTTACAGTACTGACGAGCTGTAATTAGAGCGAAACCGGTCTGCGGCACTGCATAGATGAGCTTTCTGTCATAGTTGCTCCACCTGCTACCCCCAACAGATCTACCAGGGGAACAGAGCGAATGCACCCTTTTACTGTCCAGGTCACCAGACATAGAACATCTTTGTTATGCCCGTTCTTTTGTCCCGAAAACAAGTTGTGGAATTCCTTTCCGGCACATGCTTTTCCTTTTTCTCCGAACTTCCAAACCTTCATGTCCAGAATTAACCTCACTGTCGACACCCACGGTACGATAGTATTTAGGCTGTGAGCCCTCGTGGTGTGCTGTTGAAATAACAAAAGTAGCTCAATGTGCGACTCAGCGCTTTCTTTGAGAAAAAACTCGCAACAAAAGATAAAAGATAGCTCAATTTGCAATAAATCGCCCAATCTGGCAACTCTACCACAGACCGGTTTCGCTCTAATTAGAGCTCGTCAGTACCGTAAACTAATTACAATGACAACACACCTATAAAGTAATACGGCTATGGTAGCCAGCCTTACAGTACAAAGTGAGATGTAAGACAGGAGTCGCCATCTCGTTGCGGAACCAAGTAGTATGTTGTCACCACAGCTCCAAATAACACAAAATGGTATAAAATAGAGACGGTGTACAAACAACTAACAATTTTGTAAATTGTAAGCCCTGGCCCAAAAATTGTTAGTTGGTTGTACATAGTCTCTATTTTGTAACGCTTTGTGTTATTTGGAGCTGTCGTGACAATGTACTACATGGTTCCGCAACGAGATGGCGACTCCGGTCTTACATCTTACTTTGTGCTGTAAAGCTGGCTACTATAGCCGTTATACTTTATAGGTGTGTTGTCATTGCAATTAGTATGCCGTGCTGACGAGCTCTAATTAGAGCGAAACCGGTCTGCGGTTCTAATTGTGGGAAGAAAGCATCTAGCTTTACATAAATTTTCCCTATCTTTGGAAAGAAATGGGTCAGACTGACAATTCACAAAATCAATAGTTGGCGGTACACAGTCTCTATTTTATAACATTTTGTACTGTTTGGAGCTGTCGTGACAACATACAACTTGGTTGCGCAACGAGATGGTGACTACTGTCTTACATCTCATTTTGTGGTTTAAGATCTAGTTTTACACAAATAAAAATGTTTAAAAGAATATACTTACTCTCCTACACATTCTGCTGTCGTGAGAATATACTGGGCTGATAAAATTGTCCCAGCGCAATTATAATAATCTCCATAAATAGACTGAACATGGAAAAACGCCATATAAGGTGCTGAATGAGGTTTAGCTACATATCCATTAATTATGCCATAGTTGTGGGAAAATTTATCTATCACTGATATTGCTTCAGTTTGTGCAAAAGCCTAAAACATTATATTTCTAGGGTATAATTTATAAAAATTTCAGGACACAACAAGTGCTTTATAATAGTTAATTTTTATAAGAATTATACACTATTATTTTGGCATATTACTAAAAGTAAAACTTTTAATTTAAACCGACGTCAAAGATCGGTTTTAGAGGTCGTAGTACACACACACATTTAAAGAATTTCTCTCTTTATTATCATAAAAATATTCATATCTTGTGTTCTAGCTCCTTTTGAGAAAAAAAACTTTGAATGCCCTAAATTGAATTTTCCATGACGATAGAAAATTAAAAGTTGGTGAATCTACGTACTGTAATTTGCTTTAAAAGAAACTTGTATTAAAAATTTAAATAAAGTTACAAAAGCTTTCCAGAAGAAAACTTAATTCATATTTAGAAAAGGAATGTATCTGCCAGATTATAAACATGGCAGGAATTTTCTCTTGTTAATCACCTGGATGATTTCGTTGCGGTCAACCTAATCAAACCGGTTTTTCCAACAGCCACCGAGTTTTTTTCAAACAAATTTTGTTAGTGAATTTTCTACTAATATTACCGATGAAAAATGTCTGCCGAGATGGTTATTTTATCTAACTTGTGTTATTTTCTGCGAGTCTCATTTTATATAAGAATCCATTATCGTGAACTAAACCCTGATTTCTTCTGCAAATCGTCTTAATAGTCTTTTCACACAGCAAGTGAAAACAAAATAAAATGCTTCTACTCCTGAATTAATAAAAGTCAAGAAGTCAATTCATTATGCAAATTTTTATTTACAAAACGAATGTACCTGCCAAATTATAAACGTGGCAGGTATTTTTCTTTATTAGTCGCTTGGATGATCCGTTTTAGTCCACTAAATCAAAACAGTTTCTGCAAACAAAATAACAAACATGGTTCTCTAAAACAAATTTATCGTTACTTGTGAAGCTCATTGTGTTATTTTTAAATTTAGTACCCACGCTGCTTTTATATAGGTTTTAGTATGCATCAAAACTGAAGATTCTAGTTTAATGGGTAAGTAAATTATCCCCATTTGGAATATTTTTACAAAAATCCGCTAACATAACGCACTTGCTGCACCTAAACCCCTTTCAACATTTATTTACTTTGCCGTATCCATACTTTTAAAAATGAAATAAACAAATATAAACAATACAAAATTTTGAAATTAAATTTTTAATAATTTACACATCTGTTTATTGGTATAATTTAAACTACTGCATGATATTATGTAGTTTCATTTACCTCAAATTTTCCATATACGACATAAAGAGTAAATAATAATGAAAATTTACTAAAAACTAAAAGCAAGCAAAGTACCTTATTCCAAGATTCTAAGGTATTAGCTGAGACTCATTATTTGTTTATAACGTCTGTAAATAAAGAAGAAGCAGAAGTTAACCTTGAATTCGGCTTCCTCCTCCTACTGACAGTTTGCAAAATAACAAATGACAATGACAAATAGCTAACTGGCGTTGTCAGATTTAACTAGGAGAGCGAGATGGGTTTTAAATACCTTGAAGAATGGGAAGCTTAATAATTATACATAATAAAACGTTGTTCTAGATTGCCTTTAAACGAATTGAATAACTTTCATTAAAATTTTTATTTATTAGTATATATTTTCCTGATATATTCAAATGCAAAGGACAGTTTTGGCAAATGGCAACCCCGCTGATCGTTTATTGTGACATATTCTTCTAACCTGTTCGTTTGAAGTTTAATTTGGAGCATTTGTTTGCAATAGCAGCGTAACGCTGATATATCTGTCTGACCTTGTCTAACATTATAGGCAGAATAGGCACCCATTCGGAGGTAATTTCAGGTTATATCGTAAATTATTTATTTTTTATTTGACTATAACTCAGAATTTACTGAACCGATTAAGTTCAAATTTGGCAGAGAGGACCACTGATACGATGTCTACGTGAGTATTGTTTGAGTGTTGTGAGAGTTTTAGTTTCATACTCCCAGTAATCTAGAAGATATTGCGTTTTTCAAACAGTTTTTCACATTTTTTTTCTGAAAGCATGTAAGTGTCAAAACTGTCCAACAAACTCAGCCAAGCTATTAACAAAATGAAAGCAATTGCCAAATTTGGATTCGATTGGTGAAGTATTTTTTGAGTTATCGGTTGGATACATAGTTACCTCTCTATTAGTGAATTTTCTTAATGAAAGTTCACTAAAATCCCAACAATTTCAACTCTTTCGTCAATTTAATACACCATAATGACTGATTATAAAAATTCACCCAACAATGTGAAGCAATACTCACGACTGAACTTTTCATCGATCGAGTTACTTCAATTCACATATAGGCACAAAAAGTTGCTACCTTTTCAACGAGCTATCATCATGACCCCTACTTCCATTCGAAAAAAATTGAAAGATGACACTCATGCTTAAGAGGGTAAATTTTGGGCTATACTTTTTATATTGTAATAGTGTACAGGGTGGCTCAAATTCGAGCCTCATCATTGGTATCTCGGAAAATGTAAATGTCGGTTAAATTATGGCAAAGTTGCGTAATTTGATGCTCAGCAAAATGCAGAAAATTAGAAAATTCCGAATACTTCCGGTGATAATCGGAAAAAACCGAAAATCTGTTTTATTCTTTTCTGGTGTGATTTAAAAAAATATAACAAAATGAATCACACTTCATCAAGGTCATTTTTCCTCTCCTACAATATGGCATTTTCAAATTTGAAATTCGATGTTTCGTCTTTCAGAAACCATCATCAACTCCATTTTTTCAAATACGGCCCTGGATTTTTATTTTATATTTTGTTACCTTTGGACTACCTCAAAACAATGCCTCATCACAACTTTTGAATTTCAAACGTTTTGATAACAAAAAATGACATTTTCCGTCTTTCCTGAAAATATTTCATACGACTCTGCTTTTGAAACAATTTTCAATAACATAATTCGATTAGGTAGGTAAAGATGAACCCGAATTTATGATTATGAGTCAAATATTTTAAGTTCAATCCAATGCAATGCAATGAGATGTCTGTTCGTTCATCTCGGCGGTATTGATATTCAGAAATATCAAGTGTCATAATATGACAATCGAACTTTTGACAATTTAACTTTCAAAACAAACATTAAGAGAGCAAAAATGGTGTTTTACAATTTCGAGAAACTTGATATGCTTCGGATTTATTATAGTAATAACAGAAACTCGCACATTTCATGTGAACGGTATTTAGAGCAATACCCCGAGCGTCCACAACTCCATTATTCATATTTTAACAATTTGAACAGAAATTTAGGTCTCTTTGGTAGTTTTGGTAAACCTAGAAATTCGTACGGCCAACGAATGGAAGCTGAAGAAGCTGTTTTGAATGGTGTAAGTATCGTTATCAAATGATGCTATGCAATCTTTTATTACTATAATATTTTGCGATAACATGTCAAAGATATTTCACCAAAACGTTTTGTTAAAGGTTACGGAAAATTGTCGTGGTTCAACACGGCAATTTGCTTCAGAACTGAATATAACTAGAAGCCGAATTCAGAGGGTTTTCAAAAAACATAATTATCATCCCTATAAACTTCATGTTTGCCAAGAACTAAGACCAGGAGACAGGGACAGAAGGCTTGAATTCTGAAATTGGCTTGATGGAAAAATGCAAGAAGATGATGATTTCTAAAATAAAATCATCTGGACAGATGAATGTAATTTTTCCACAAGCGGCCTTTTAACAGAAACAATGAGCATTATTATGCAGTAAAAATCCGTACCAAAATCGGCAAGTTCGAAGACAGGGACTAAAATCATTCAATGTTTGGGTTGGAATGTATCGAACTAAAATCTATGCGAAAATGCATAGAAGTCCAAGGGGGCTTATTCGAGCATTTACTTTAGGTTTTTTAATTTGTCCATTTTAAAAGTTAAGTAAGCATTAAATATTTTCAAGAAATACTGAAAATGTCATTTTTTGTTATCAGAACGTTTGAAATTCAAAAGTTGTGATGATGCATTGTTTGGAGGTAGTCCAAAGGTAACAAAAGATGAAATAAAAAATTCAGGGCCGTATTTGAAAATAATGGAGTTGATAATGGTTTCTGAAAGACGAAACACCGTATTTCAAATTTGAAAATGCCATCTTATAGGAGATTAAAAGTGACTTTAATGAAGTGTTCATTTTGTTATATCTTTTTAAATAAAGCCAGAAAAAAATAAAACAGATTTTATGAGTTTTCGGTTTTTCCGATTATCACCGGAAGTATTCGGAATTTTCTAATTTTCTAAACTGCATTTTGCTGAGCATCAAATTACGCAACTTTGCCATAATTTAACCGACGTTGTATCTCTTACAATTTTCGAGATACCAATGACGACGCTCGAATTTGAGCCACTGTACAATTCTTATGAAAAATCACTGCTATGGTGCACTTGCTGCGTCCCGAAATTTTTATATCGCAAGCACATTTAAATGTAAGTTTGATAATAATTTTACAAGTCTATATGACAAATTTTTAGCACCTTTTATGAGTTTTAATAAATCACTTAAAAATATTCTACTTACTTGTAGCATACAGATAGAAAACAAGAATGTTATATTTAAAATCATTGTAAAGTTATTTAAAAGTGACTGGTCTAAGCACTGATTTTGAACTGACTAATAAATGGGTGTATATGTATTAACACTTTATAAGAATAGTGGGCTAACCTATTTTAAATTATATCTTATCAATGTAAACTATTTGGATAGTGTTGACTCTAAATTAAAATTAGATCAAGTTAGGTAAGGTACAAAGGTAGTAGTTTAATAACACAAATACAAATTCAATGCATATTCGTATTTACACATCTACTGGACAAGTTTGAGAAAATGACTGTACAGGGTGTCTTATTTTCGTTGTACATGTATCTTAGTTATTATAGAAGATAGAGACAAACGGTTTTCACAATACTGTGCTCGATGTTTATGAAACAAAAATGGCAGTGACAGAACATTCACCGCCTTCTGAGTTCTGTAGATACTGGGCGCTTTTGAAAAGTTTGCAATTTGAGACCCAACTTGTAATTGTTTTATTCAACAAGATATCGAAAAGGTGAAAACAGATTCTGGTAGAAATTTTGCCGTAGAATAAACTGGTATATTATGATATTTAAAAAGAAATTGTTTTCGACAAAAATGTCAAAGTTGTCTTTTTTAAAATGGGACATCCAATATATTGTTGCTATTTTAATAGCTCTAACTAAGGCGATTCCAACGATATGAGGTTTAATATATTACTTTTTCATTTTCGAGAAAAATGTCAAAGTTGTGTCTTGTTAAATAGGACGCCCTATACAGTGTGTCCCAAACTGGATGGGAATGTATTGCTATCTCCGTTATTATTAGTGATAGGGAGACGGTTAAATTAGCAATGTTTTGTAGAGTTTCATGGTCATTCCAAATATGACTTGGCGCCGGCGCTTACGCTGATTATGAGGGCCAGCCTGGCTCTGGGGTACATTCCGAGGGCATGGACACTGGACAGGGTTGTATTCATTCCTAAACCCTGGCGTCCAACCGACCAGGTGAAGTTCCTGACGCCAATAAGTCTCATGTACTTCTTGCTAAAAACAATAGAAAAACTGCTTGACCGGCACATTAGGGGCGGTGTACTGGAAGCATATCCTCTACACTGCGGATAATACGCATACAGAGCAGGAGTCTTAACGGAAACAGCACTGCACCAACTGGTGCTGAAACTGGAGAATACGCTGGAGAACAGGGAGGTGGCGCTGAAGGCCTTCCTAGACATAGAGGGGGCCTTCAGCAACACCTCATTCGGATCGGTACTGTCAGGGAGCGGGGAATAGAGGAGACCTGTTGCAGGTGGATCAGTTCTATGCCCAGGCATAGGGCGGTGTTTACCTCACTCGAGGGGGGGGGGGGACTCTGCTGGCGGGGGTCACGGCTGGGTGCCCGCAGGGGAGCGTTATGTCTTCCCTGCTCTGGTGCCTAGTCGTGGACTGCCTGCTATGGAGGTTCTCGGGAGTAGGGTGCCAGGTACAGGGTTAGGCGGACGACATTGTCTTCATAGTCCGAGGAAAGGTTACACAGTCAGTGTGGGAGCGCATGCAGACAGCAGTGAAAGTAGTGGAAAAATGGACGGTTAGCCAAGGCCTCGGGGTGAGCCCCGACAAAGCCGCCCTAATACCATTTACGAGAAGGAGGAAGTAGGAGGGCCACAGAAATCTGACTCTATATGGCAGAAACATCCCGATGGTCAGGAAGGTGAAATATCTTGAGGTCGTGTTGGATCTAAGCTAACCTAGAATGGTTACGTTGAAAAAATACTGCGCAAGGCAGTTACGACCCTACCCGTCATTAGGCGCCTATATGGAAAAACGTGGGGACTGAGGCCTAGTATGGCCTATTGGCTGTACACAAGGGTGGTCAGACCATCGTTAACATACGCGGCAATGATATGGTAGCCTCAGGTGACACAATCCAGTGCCAAACAAAAACTGGGCAAGATCAAAAGGATGGCTAACCTCGGCATCACAGTCGCCATGACCTCAACCCCAATGGAGGTGTTGCTGGATCTGCCCCACCCTACACTTAGTTATCATTGGGGGAGGCTAGGATAGGACTATACAGATTAGCCTGCAATGATAGATTGAAGGACAACCCAGGCTGCAGGGGCCACTGCAAGATTCAGGAGATCGTGAAGGAGCCCATGCTTGAAATGAGGTCAGGCTTTGCGAGCTCGCCACTCTGTAGGGAAAATAAGTTTACAGTGGTAATCCCCGACCGCGAGGCTAGGTGGGGGGAGACGCCGGGCATACCACGGGACGCGCTTGTCTGGTTCACGGACGGATCCGGAAGGGAGCGTGGTACGGGGACAGGCGTTTATTCGGAAGGACCGAGGGTAGTCACAGTATTTCCCAGGGGGCTCATGCAACGGTCTTTCTGGCTGAAATGTACGCCAGCTTGCACTGTGTGCGAGAGAACAAGAGGAGAGGCTACACCAACAAGCGGATCCTAATAGCCACAGACAACCAGGCAAGCCTTAAGGGCCTAAGTATCCCACGGGTAAATTCCAGGCTGGGTAATGAATGCCGAGACGAGACGAGCGACCTGGCTGGGCATAATGAGGTCACCCTCATCCGGGTGCTGGGTCATTTGGGTGACAAAGGCAATGAAGAAGCTGACGAAGAAGTCTCGCGAAGAGAGGATTAGCAGAACCATTTATGGGACCAGAACCGATCTTGGGCGTATCGAAAGGCACGGCCAGGGGAACCATCAAGTCTTGGGTCAGGGACCAGCATAGGACACACTGGGCAGATTGTCCAGGACTCAACCACGGGAAGTCATTAATTGGGAAACCCAGTCCAAAGAGAGCTGTGGAGCTGCTAAATCTTAGTAGAGGACAGCTAAGGAACATAACAGGACGCTTGACGGGACACATGGCTGTCAAGAACCCTTGCATAAAATGGGGCGGTTCGACGGGGACATGGTATGCAGACACTGCGGTGAGGGGGAGGAATCAGCCCAGCACATCTTGTGCGAGTGTAAAACTCTGGACCACAAAAGACAACTGATCTACGGACAGTCTAGACCGGAGACAGAGTAATATAAAACCTCACCCTACCAATTGCTGTGCAGACTAGTTCAAGGTAAAATGATTTTGAAATGTGTGGAGTAGAAAAGACAAAGCGCATGCACAATAAGCCAAAAGCTGCTGTGCTATCGGGTCGGCAAAGACGCAGACGAGCCCCATGGAAAAAAAGTTACCATTTTCCCAAACAAACTTCACGAAAAGCCGATTGTTTTCGTTTTTGCCAAAGCTTAAAAATAATTAATACCATCAAAGGTACGCTGAATAGGCTTCCTAAAATGTGTGGGAAGACCCATGTTGCTATTTAAGAGATTAAAGGATTGTCACCCTCCCCCAAAAATGTTGATAATGCCACCAAACAGTCACAGATAATCTGTTACGCAACTCTACATGTAGTCCGATGCCTTTCTCGATTTAAAAGTTATGGCCTTGTTGCATCACTTATGCGCAATCCTGTACATAGAATATGTATACACCTAGAAATTTGGGTACTTGAGAACATAATTGTCGACTGGGGAAAACCACATCCCCTAAAACCTGTACACGATTCAACATTTCTTATAACATTGGTTCGATTTTGAGTAACTATATCCAACTACAAATTGTCTAAATTTTTCAGAAATTTCAATAAACTTCTGGCTACCTTGATCTTAGTAACGAAGGAGTGATAATATGAAACCGGAATCGGAATAACCCAATTCGTCTAGATTCTAGATTAGCAAGCTTCAAGAGTCAAGAATATAAGATTGTAAATACCCACTCAAGAGGTGAAGTTGCTGGGTGATAAAAATAGCAGCGATAAAAATGTTTGATTAAGGATTAAATTAAAAGTCAATTAACTGATGGCATTGTTTGATATTAATATACAGGGTGTAATTATCAATTGAAATTGACCCATATATTTATCACAACAAGTACACTTGGAGAACCCAAATCACCACAACACATTTTAAGAAAGACCTGACGATCATTTCACTAACCATGTTAGCGTCCTCAGAGGATGAAAAATGCTAACTATTTTAAAAACTAACATCACCTTATATACCGGATCTTAGGTAAACGGACCGAAGTGAGATGGGAAAATAAACGCAGGCAAATTCTGCAGTGTATTGTATTTTTATCGCGGGACGAGGTCTGCACTGTCCCTACTAACTTATCGAAAATGAGTCCATCTTTAGTAATTTTGGAAAGGTTCAACGACATCTAAATTAACATAGTTTGCTTTGTCGGAACTATCTGTATTATTATGTTATCTCTCGGACGTGTTAAGAATTTTTATTTAGCGAAGCAATCGATCAGGTGGCTCGTACTCGGCGGTGGTGCCACGTTCATACACTTTTGGTGGAACTATATTTCGCAATATATATACTTTCGAAGGAATTTAGCTGTCCTGGTTGTCTAACATTTTTTAAAATTAATTTCAGATTTCTTCATTAACGTGATGATTATTTTCCCAAATATGTCGGGCGCCAGTAGATCTATCAATAGTACCGTAATGTAATTGGGCTAAGTGTTCTTTGAATCTAACTCCAATCGATCTTTTTGTTTGCCCGACGTACTTAAGATTACAATCTTTACAACTTATTTCATAAATTCCCGTCATTTTGGCCGTACTATCCTTGTCTTTTGGGTTACCTAGCAAGTTTTTTAAGGTATTTTTTGTCGAAACTGTTAGCTGCAAGTTGAGTTTTAAAAAAATGCTATCTAGACCCCTCGTGATTCAAATGGTAAGTAAACAAAGTTTATTTCGGATTTCTCTCTTTTAAACGTTGTTGATTCCGTCAACATTTTCTTTGTTTTCTGTTTGTTGATTAATTTTTCCACCAGGCAAGCAGTGTATCCGTTACATTCGGTCACGTTCTTGATATAATGTAATTCTTTGGTATATCTACTTTAAAGGAAAATTAATTAACCGATTTACTAAAAAAATCAGACTGGCCATTTTTGTGCGTACGTATGATCTGAGTCGTTCGGAATGTAGCTTATAGTGTTGGTTTCCTTTCTATAGACATCGAATTCTGAGGTGTCTTTATTCTTGATAACTAATACATCTAGAAAGGGTCATTTATTATTAATTTCTAATTCGTTAGTAAATTTTGTAGAATCAAATTTATTGTTTAATCTGGCAATAAAATCTTCTATTCTGCAAATGTTTGTGTTAAACACTGCGAAAATAGCATCCACGTAACGAAACTACACTCTAGGAAAATAACTATTTTCACTTTCAAGATCTGTTTCAAATCAACTTATGAAAAGGTCTGCAATAAATGGCGATAGCGGATTGCCCATTGCCGTGTCTTGGGTTTGTTCAAAAAACTCATTGTTGAACCGACAAATATTTTGTTTGATACAAAGGCTTGTTAAAGTTAAATATTATTTGCAGGCATTTTCATTTATGTTATTCATTTTTAACAACTGCTCTAAGTACTTTAAAGTTTGCTCCGTGGGAACGCTAGGAAACAATGAGGTTACATCGAATGACAACATACATATAAGAAATAATCAAAATCAACACAATAATGGAACATTATGAAATGTAAGACAGCGTCGCCATCTCGGTGCGGAACCAGGTACTATGTTGTCACGACAGTTCCAAATAACACAAGATATTATAAAAGAGATACTGTATACAATCAATTAACAATTTTGTTAATTATCAGCCCTGGCCCATTAGTTACATTAGTGGGTTGTACACAGTCTCTATTTTATCACATTTTGTGTAATTTGGAGCTGCCAATGAGCATTATTTAAAAATATGTAAAATCAGGTAAAATTAAGAATACCAGACATGTCGAAAAACCAAACATTAAAAAATTTTCCCACATGTGCAAAAGCGGCAACAAGGCGACAACCTTGAACAAAAATTCCAACATGCTAAAATGTGTAAAAGTGGCAACCTCGAACAGTTTGCAGTTAAAAATTAAGAGTGGCCTCGAATACTTTTTTTAATTATATTTCACACCACGAGGGCTTCACAGGCTAAATACTATCGTACCGTCGGTGTCGACAGGAAGGAATGAGGCAACTTGTTAAATATGGACTTGAAGGTTTGGCGGTTTGGAGAAGAATGAAAAACATGTGCCGGCAAGGAATTCCACAACTTGGAAATCCTCGGGACAAAAGAGCGGGCATAACAAGATGTTCTATCTCTGGTGACCTGGACAGTAAAAGGGTGCATTCGCTTTGTTCCCCTGGTAGATCTGTTGGGTCCAGCAGGTGGAGGAACTATAGAAGAAAGCTCCTCTGAGCAGTGTTCGTGCAGATATCTATAAAAGAGAGAGAGAGAGTCACTAGCGGCACGTCGGTGGGCAAGGGATGGCAGTCTTTGGGTGAGGGTAGGGTCACCGATGAGACGTATACCTCTCTTCTGAAGGATTCCAGGATAGCGAGTGTGAAAGCGGCAGCGGCACCCCAGATGTGGGAGCAGTATTCGAGGTTTGGCCTTATTTGTGAAGTATATAAGGTATAGAAATTAGCTGGTGAAAAGTATTTGCGAGCCCGGAAGAGGAAACCTAATTTCTTAGCAGCCGCTACTGCAATTGATGTGACATGTTGGTGCCAATTGAGATTTCGATCCACAGAAATGCCAACAAGTGAAAAGGACTCATTACTTTGAATAACTTGGTTGTTCATTGTGATGGGTCTAGGGCTGCTGTATCTCTTATGGGAAAGAAAGCAAGACTGAGATTTGGTGGGGTTGAATTGTACAAGATTTCTACTTCCCCAGTCTAATATTTTTTGGAGATCCACAGAGACAGAACCCTCCATGAGTCTGCGATCCTCATCTAATTGGGTTAAAGAGACAGGCTTAGAATATTGTATATTTGAGTGGAGGGTGCTGTCGTCCGCGTAACTGTGAACTGGGTTGGATGTGCTAGAGAGGAGGTCATTGATGTGGAGAAGAAACAAAGTAGGGGCTAAAGCTAAATTGCTTGGATGGTTTTGTTTTAGTCAACCCAATCGAACTAGTTTTTGCAAACAAAACAACAAAAAATGTTTTTTAAAACCAACTTGTTATTCGCGAAGCTCATTATGTTATTTTTCTTTAATTTAGTACCCAGGCTGCGTTTACATGGGTGTTACTATGGTTCAAGAGGGAAGATTCTAGCTTAGTAGGAAATTGTGTTATCGGATTTCAAATATTTTCGCAAAAACTCTCTACCATAATGTGTTTGCTGCACCCAGACCATTTTCAACACTTATTTACTGTTGCTGTATCCACACTTTTTGAAAATGATGAAATATTGTAGCTCTCTATGTAAGACTAACAAACAAGTAAACCTAAATTGCATTTTTGGAAAAATATTTTAAGCAAATGAAATGGGGTAACAATTTAAACATAAATTGAAAATCTTGGTTCGCAGCTTTGTCGCAGAGGTTCTGATTCCCATTCTGCATGCATACAACCACCCTCAATGCATAAACAAGAACAATGTAAATCAGAAAATTTCTTGGGAACAACCCGCAAGAAAGTTCCGGGACCTGCGGTAAATATAGAGGTTCTGGGTGGGATAAACAGAATTTTAAGGAGGTATAGTTGCAAAATGGGCAGCTTATAGAGCTCCACCTAAGCTGTTTTTTCGCATCTTTCACTCACATTTACTTTTTATCTTCTTCCCCGCCCAACACCCCTATTCACTCGTGGTCCCGTAACTTTCTTGGGGGCTGTTTGCAAGAAATATTGCTTGTGGTTTGTGCATCCAGAAGGAGATTTAAGCATGCTTCTGATTTTTTTTCTAAAAAGCCCCCGTGTGCTAATCTGCAAATTTACCGAAAACTTAATTTTTATTTACAAAACAAATGTACCTGCCAAATTATAAACGTGTCAGGTATTTTTCCTTATTAGTCGCTTGGATGTTTCGTTTTAGTCCACTCAATCGAAATAGTTTCTGCAAACAAAATAACAAAAAAATGATTTTCTAAAACAAATTGATCGTTGCTTGTGACGTTCTTTGTGTTATTTTTCAAATTTAGTACCCACGCTGCTTTTATATAGGTTTTAGTATGTATCAGAACTGAAGATTCTAGTTTAATGGAAAATTGAATTATCAAAATTTGGAATATTTTTACGAAAATTCGCTACCATAACGCAGCAAGTGCACCTAAACCCTTTTCAACATTTATTTACTATTGTTGTATCCATACTTTTTGAAAATTCAATAAATAAATATACACTTCAAAATTTTGAAATTAAAATTTTAATAATTTACACAACATCTGAAAATTCACTAAAACTAAAAAAAAGTAAATTATCTATTTATTTTCAATTATTACGTCAGAGTTTTTCTCAATCCAATCTAGATAATCAGTTATCTTAGTAAAAATAGATGGAGCGTCAAAATCTTTACTTTGACAACCACTCCCTTGTACAATACCAACTAATACGTCATCTATGACGTAAGGACCACCAGAATCTCCGGTGCAGCTTCCTTTTTGCTTAATTTTTTCACCACAAATACAATTCTCACATATCCAGTTTTCATATTTAGACTGACAGATCCAATGTTCAATGACGGGCATGTCAGCACTTCTTAGGACATCCGAAGATTCTCCTGGTTTATTTATGTAGCCCCAACCGTAAACTCTGCCGGTTTGACCTACGTAACTTTTATCCACGTCAGCTTTAGTCGGTAGAGTGGCTGGTTGAACAAACGGCGTGTATTCAATCTTGGATTTTAAAGGTATTAAGGCAATATCGTTTTCAACTTCGTTTCTTACAGGGATGGATGTATAATTTTCGTGGATTTTGTGGTTTCGTGTTTTAACTATGACTTGATGGTCGTCCCCTTTTCGTATATTATGAGCTCCTATATAGATTTTGAAGTTTAAAGAGCTGAAAAAGTCACACAAATTAGTATTATTAGCAGGTCATGTGGAGAAGGAACACTCTTTAACATTCTAATACTAAAGAAGAAATAATTTAAGTAGGGTAAATATAACCTCGGAGGTTATTTCTAAATAAAAAAATTAATAAAACTTTTTAATATGTTCCATAAAGGAAAAACCATAATTCAACTTATTTTAGGTGAGAAAAATCAATTACTGACAAAAATACATTTATTCAAAGAAAAATACCAAAATATGAACGCTTCAATGAAAAATTTCACATGAAAAAAACATGTGTATATTAAAAAAATCTCGGGACGCAGCAAGTGCGTTATGGTAGTGAATTTTCATAGAAATGATCTGGCGCAAAATATGTTATTATAACTTTTTTTTCTTGTAACATAGAAATCTAAATTTTGGTGTATAGTTTACTTTTTATATCGTAAATCTACGTACCAAATTTGGTTATCATAGATTTTTATTTTTTAAGATAAAAATTTTTTTCAAATGAAAACTCAAAATTTTTTCAGAAAACGTCGTTTGATTTTTCTGATTAACGAATTTAGCAAAGCCATTTACAAAAGGAAGGTACATGCCAAATTTTATTAAAATCGGCTTATAATTCTGTGAGATAAAAATTTTTTTCGAATGAAAACTCAAAATTTTTCCGGAAAACCTCGTCCGATTTTCCTGACTAACAAACTTGTCAAAGACATTTACAAAAGGAAGGTACATGCCAAATTTTATTAAAATCGGCTTATTAGTTTTTGAGATAAGAATTTTTTTCGAATGAAAACTCAAAATTTTCCCGGAAAACCTCGTCCGATTTTCCTGACTAACGAACTTATCCAAGCCATTTATAAAAGAAAGGTACATGCCAAATTTTATCAAAATCGGCCCATTATTTTTTGAGTTATCGGTGTGATACATATATATATATATATATATATATATATATATATATATATATATATATATATATATATATATATATATATATATATATATATATATATATATATATATATATATATAAACATATAAAAATTGAAACTGACCCCGGATATGGGTTCTAGGGATCCTAGTTCGCGCTCATTTGCAAAAATTTTTTCAAAATTCAAAAGTCGGGATCTCCCCATTAGTGAATTTTTTCTACGAAAATTCACTAAAATTAAGCATATTCTGACCCAATGGGGTTTAAAATTGCTCATTTGGTATTAGAAAAAAGTTCATGAAAATGAAAATTTACATTGGCAATCTCTCTTGACAGTTGACCACAAAACTGAACGCTTCGAAAAACCACTAATTTTCTTCGGAGTCTTCTCGGTCACAATTGCTACATATTATTGCAGCATGATCTAGACACTCATGGTTCTGCCACTTTTGACAAGAATGTTTTGTTTTCTTATCAAGCTTCCTTGGACAGATTGAGCAGTGGCTCTGGCGCTTCACAATTTTAGCGGGAGGTTCAGAGGTCTTGCCAGCAACTTCCCTGATTTTTTATTCTAAATTCTCGAGACAATCTGGGATTTTCTTGACGCGTCCGTATGTGCTCGCTTAGAAGTTCCAGTCCTAGTTGCTTCAAGAACTCCCACCTTTTCGTTTGGCAGTCGTTATTCTTTGTTCTGTATATAATTTGTGCATTTATCCCTGCCGTATTCATAAGCAAATAAAATAACGTCAGTTGCCATCCCCTTGAATTATGGGATACACTGTATGAAGCAGAAAATTCGTCTACCACATCTACACCACATTTTTTGAAGTTATAGAACGAAATTATTTCGGGTAATTTTTTTGCATTTTCATCATCGGTGGTGTTGTCATGATGTAATGTGGACAACAGAAACACTATATTCTTCTTCTTAGGCGTAAATTAAACGAGAGTTGCATCCTTTCCAAAGCCAAACAAACTTCAGTACTTTTCGTTTTTTTCCTAAATTTAAAAATTTGGTTGGAACTTGCCTTTTTTTTCATGGTACTGACTGCCGTCAGTTTATTATTTTTCAAGAGATCAAAAAAGAAATTTACACTTGTGTATCAATTATCGCAAGTAATATTCCGATTAGTACCAGATACAGGTTCCACCAAGAGCTTCACTATATCATGAGGACGATTATTCAATTTGTAAGGCCCATCTGGCTGTTGTCCAACGTAGACTTCCAATTTGACAAGATAAAAGGACTTAGCATCTACCATAGCATGTACTTTTAGCCCATATGTCGCGGGATTATTTGGGTTGTATTGCCGGAAGGAACACCACCCTCTGAATGACTCCAGCTTGTCGACTATAGTGAGGTACATTCCTGGGAAATAGGCTTCTTTGCAGTTTTCAACAATTTTATCAAACACGGCACGGATTGGAACCAATTTATCGATTCTCCTTCTTTCCTCTCGAGTTTCTATATTATCGAAAAATATCAACACCAGTTCCATCTGATTTCCATACGTCTTATAAATTCTGCCTACTGGATCTGGAAAAGCCAGCTATATATAACAGGCCAAATACAGCCTTGGTTTCAGCTAGGCTAGTGTAAGAAACAACTTTCTTATCTATATATGCAGTCGCTTTCTTATTTATTTTTATGTTCGTATGTCTAATAATATCCTGCAATATCTGAGTATCGATGAATAACAACCAACATTCCAAAACACATACAAGATAGGTGTTGTTGTGTGTGTGTGTGTGTGTGTGTGTGTGTGTGTGTGTGTGTGTGTGTGTGTGTTGTATTCGTTAATGGCTGCGGTCGTCAGACCATTCGCACATTTTTTCCGGCTTCTTGGTTTGAATCCCATCTGTATGCTACTTTTGTTTTGATATATATATATATATATATATATATATATATATATATATATATATATATATATATATATATATATATATATATATATAACAGAGATATTAGTTTACATTTTGTAATACTTTTTATAAATTTTCATACAATACTTCTGTGTTTTTGTTTTTTTAAATATGACAAATATTCTTTTTCTTGAGCTGTTTACACTATATATTTATATATTTTCTTACATTGCTTCTGTGTTTTTGTTTGTTTTAAATATGACGGATATTCTTTTTTTTGAGCTGTTTACACTTTTTTTTAATATTTTTTTACTAGGGATTATAAACGGGGACACTTGGACCAAGAAGTATATGATAGGTGCGTAACTATGTTTTCGGCACGTGCCCTGACATTTTCTGGTGTAACAGCTTTCAACCATGTTGTAGTTTTATTCTTAGCAAGGAAACATTTTATGTTTGTAGAAGTGCCTTCATTACCACATTTGATTTCATTTCCAGGGTCGTTTTCGCTACCTTGAGTACTATCCATACGATTTTCACTTATGTCTTGTTCCGAGGCGGAGTTATGATCGCTCTCACTGGCATGATCAATTTCACCTTCACTTTATGAATTTTCTGGCGATGGAATGTTATCAATATCAGCCCACAGCTCCAAAAGTCTTTACTGCTCTTCTTTGTACGTTTTAAAGCGAGACATTGCAAAGAATACACTTTATTACATCAACGCCGCCTAAACCAGTCGATTTTACTTTAGTCAATGCAAAAACTGTAGGTTTAGGTAGGTTTGTGAGTGGGCCATATCGGTCCCTCCACCGCGACCATAAGGTCTATTGTGGCTCACGCATAATAGTTATATTTTGCCCAACAAAGCCAGCCTCCTGCAGAGGTCGATAATCTTCGTGGGCGAAAGTTGATCCAGATCCTCCGGAGCAAGCTTTATCTTGCCAAAGAGCAGGTATCTAGTCCTGTCTGCTGCCGGACAGGAACACAGCACGTGCTCTGCTGTCTCGTCGCGCTCCATACACAGCCGGCACTCGGTCTCCTGACCGACTCCAATACGGTGCATGTGGTGCCGCAAGCGGCAGTGTCTTGTATACAGGCCGACTAGAGTACCCAGTTGTTGTCTGTTTAACTCTAGAAGTTTTTTAGCCCTTGACTCAGACAGGCCATTTATGAAGGCCCTAGAGTGGGCTAATTCTGGAAGATTTTGCCAATTTTGGATTGTCATTCTCTCTGTCCAGGTCTTTAAGGTGCGTTTTGCTGTGCAAGATGTTATCCCCAGCACCGGTTCTGGTCCGACAAAGTCTCTCTGGGCACCACTCCAGACAAGCGCGTCGGCCGCGACATTGCCATCATGGTCCGAGTGATCCGGTATCCAGACCAGCGACACCTCATTACAGCTGCCCAGTTCGTTAAGGGCAGATTTACAACTCCACAACACCGTTTTTGAGTTACACCGGTAGGAACCAAGAGCCTTTATTGCAGCTTGGCTATCTGCATATATCTTTATCGATTTGTGTTTGCACTGTTTTTTTATACTTTCCCTTGCACACATCTCGATAGCATACACTTGTGCCTGGTGTATGGTTGCGTACTTGCCGAGGCTAGCTGATAGACTAGCATCGGTGCTGCCCCCATATGTGCCGGTTCCTACTCCTATACTGGTTTTGGAGCCGTCAGAGTACCAGCAGAGATCGGCTCTCAATAGGGTCGTTTGATTTCGTTCCCAGTCCTCCCTTTCCGGGAGGATTGTCTTGAAAGACAGATGTCTACTGATCTTTGTAGGCATCAAGTCTGAGACCATTCCCAGAATCCCGTGACCCTCAATGTCATGGAGGAGTCCGGACCCTCCCAGACTGATTTCCTTGGGCATACTGTCGGCCGTTTGTTTTAGTCTGTTGTCCACCTCGCCACCCTCTCCAACCATATGTGAAGAGGTGGAATATTAAGGAGGACCTCCAGAGCGGCTGATGGTGCGGTGCTTATCGCTCCCGTTATCATCAGACAAGTTTGTCTCTGTAGATGAGCCAGTTTGGCCCTCGCGATACCACGAAGTGCCTTAGGCCACCAAACCATGGCTCCATATGTTATCATTGGTCTGATAACCACTACATAGAGCCAGTACATCTGTTGGGGGTTTGTTCCCCAGTTGTTTCCACAGATTCTCCGGCATGTCCACAGGGACAGTTTAGCCCTGCGGATTACATTCTCTAACTGTATGTCCCAGTTGAGCTTCTTATCTAGGGTGACCCTTAGATATTTTGCTTGTTCCGAAAATGGAATCGTTTCCCCCACAAGAATAGGTGGTTTTAATTTGTGCAACCTTCTTCTTCTGGTAAATGGAACAATGATCGTTTTGCGGGGGTTCAGACACCTGTTCCCTCCAGCACCAATCATTCACTACATTTAGTGTCTCCTGAAGAGTACTTGCTAGTTCCTCCTCATATTTGCCCCTAACCATTATGACTAGATCATCAGCATACGCCTGGACCTCAACATCCCGCAGTCCGAGGATAGCCAGCAAATCGTCCACAAGGAGAGACCATAGCAGGGGTGATAGAATTCCCCCCTGAGGGCAACCCTTCGCAGCCCTGAAGCCGACCACCTCCCCCTTCAGCGAGGTAATAACGATCCGATTGTAGAGCATGCTTCCGATCCAGCCACAAATGGTAGGTTCCACCACTCTAGCGATAGTGGCTTCGTAGCAAAAATTGTAACACAAACGCTAACGTGGGGTAAATATAACCCCCAAGCACTTTAACAGTCTGTATTACGAAGCACAGAAAAGCTACGATGCAACTGCGTTGTGTGCCTCATCTAAATACCGATTTAAGAAGGTATATTGTCGCCCGCGTCTGGTAAAGTATAGACTTGGAAGTTCCAACGGTTTAAAACTGCCTGGGGTAATATTTACCCCAGGTGACCGACGCAGGGTTAATAAAAAAATTGCAGTGGAATTATTATGTTTGTTTCTAATTAATTCTACTTCATTGAAATATCACTTACTAGTCAACGCAGTGGGCAGCTGTTAAAATGTAATAATGGGACAAAATGACGCCTCCACAGTAATAGATGGTCTTGTCGAAATCTTCTATTTCAATGAAGACAGCATAAGGTGCTGAGTGTGGCGTAACTTTCTCCCCGTTTGTAATAGAGATCAGTGAATCGCTTTCTCCTTTTGAATTACTATCTATTAAGTAAACAGTTTCTGTAGCCTGCAAATAAAATAATAGTGCACTAAGTGAATGTTGAAACCTGTGATAATCACTGAATAATAATAATAATAGTACTTTATTGACTCAAGTAGAGAATTCCCGCTTGAGCGACTACAAAAAAATAAAGCAAGCGAAACAATTTTCACAAACAAAACACTAAAATCGAATGCACAAATTATACTTGTTAAGAGTTCAAACAAAACAACTGAGTTACGGAAAATAACCCAATTAAAAATAGAAGTGTATGTATGAAATATTAACAATATATATATATATATATATATATATATATATATATATATATATATATATATATATATATATATATATATATATATATATATATATATATATATATATATATATTGTGCTGAGAATTGCTAAGGCCATATAAAAGTTATAAAAACAAAAATGAAAACCCTTACGGAAACTACTATGATAATGTTAAATTCTGATTATTGATTAAAAAATTGGGTGATCAGATTAGTGATGGGGGGTAGTAGTTGTACCACTGGTCAGTAATAAGTAAAATACTTACGGTTTACACGTAATGCATATGGGTTCTCTGTATGTTGTATACATATCCACATTGTTCGACATATTTTACTGTACACTAAAACAGAAAACAAAATAATAACATTAAAACACAAGCACATTCACTATTATTGTTAGTCAGTGTTATTTGGAGAAGCAATGAAAGATATATAGCCATAATTTGTTGGAATGATAATTAAATGAGTCTTAAAAAGTTTAACTAGCAATTTGGAAAATATCTCAGTTAAAGTGAAATAAAAAGAGCCAGAAATCTATATGTAGATAGATTGAAATATTAAGCATGAAATACATACCAAAGAATTATGTTCAAAATCAATTACCAAAAGGTAATGAACAAAACAAACCCCTTGTATGATGTTTTCAATATGTGAATTTAGTTTATTTTTATGTGAACAATGAACTGAAATGTACCCATACATGTGTCTGTGTTTGTAAAAACAATGAACTGGAAGTTACTAAAAACAGTGTTAAGTGTTCTGGAACTTTTAAATCAAGATTACAGCATGAACTTAATGAATTTATACATTTATTATTGATTATAATTAGATTAAAAAAGTAAGGTTAGATCAGATGTCAATTTTAAGAATAGAATATTATACTTACTCGATGGTTCCAAGGAGAATATCTGTCAAAACATTAATTAATGAATTGGAAGAGAGAATGCTATGATCAGACAGGAAACACCAAATGTTAGATGAATTTGGGCAACATTTCCGCTTTTGTTATGAATTGTTGTTGGTTGTTGATGAAATTTAGATGCGAGAGAGCGTCATTATTGCTTCCCATTTTAAATAGAAATATTTTAAAGTATAAATTGTCCAAGGGAAATTCAATTTGCCGCTAAAACAAAGAAGAGACGTTACATCAAGTTTTTAACGTAAGAAAGTACGAGATAAGTAGTAAATATATGAAGAATACTTACATTTGAGGATACCCAATACCATTAGCGAGGAAGCCAAGGTTAGAGATTTATTTTATTTAATGTATAGCAGCTCAACCAGACAAATATTTCAATAAAAAGACAGCCCATTCTGTCAAATATCATTTTAAGCAAATGTGTTTATGGGAAATTAAGATTTAAACGCATAAAGTAGAAATCTTATGGGATAATTTAACCATAGTTCAACATTGAGAATACAGAGGGAGTGCAGGTCAAGGATCCATATTTTATTAATAAGAACAATTGAATGAAAGCCGTAAATTCGGATACTAAATTTAATCATTGTAAATTGATATTAGTTTGATAATTAGAACAACGGATACGTTTAAAGTTTAGAGTTTAGATTTTAAATTTTAAATTGTGCCAATAAAATTTGTTTAAGAATTTTGAAACGTAATTCTTTGAAAACCCATAATAAGATAATAAGGCTACTATAAATATTTGCAGGCTACTTTCTTCCTATTTTAGCAGAACTCACCACTGAGATAAGTAAGTAAATAAAATATTTGAATATAATTTATTTGACATACATATATGTATATATAATAGAAGGATAGGCAACCCAAATAACCCTGAGATAGCTTAAATCACAAGAGTCACAAAACATATTTTATTCAGATAAAATTTCACACAAATAATATACAGAGTCACCCATAATAATACATGGTGTAATAATAACATTATCATTCATTTTAAATATCAATTTTCATATAAATAAAATATAAAATAAAAATATATATTAGAAGTCAAAGCCAATAATAATATAATATATATATATATATATATATATATATATATATATATATATATATATATATATATATATATATATATATATATATATATATATATATATATATATATATATATATATATATATATACAGGGTGGCGCATTGAAAACGAAATAGACCGATTTGCGTCCAGAGAAATTTTTTTTAAGAAACGCTGAAACAAGTCAATTTTAACATTTAAGGGGACATGTTTTGACATAAAATTCAACTTTCTCACATCAACCCCTTAAGGCTGGTGATAACAATCCTTATATTTTAAATAGGGAACATGGGTCGATTGTTACATCATTTAAAAGCTCTTTCTTTTCTGAATTCAGCACACTAATTTTTTTGGAAAATTTATTAACTAGTTTAAAAATTATTCACAGTTGCAGTTGCAAGAACGTATTTCATTCATTGTGATAAGCAATGCACTGATTAGTCAATTTTTCGTTAAAAAAAAACTAAAAAACAAAACCAAACGTTCAAAAATGTTTATTCAGTTAAGTAAGTGTTTAAATTGTTGACCACCAGCGTCTATTCTACTATTTAAATGGCGCCATAGAAAGAAGTCTAAAGAAGTTAAATCCGGTGATCTAGGTGGGCACTCAATAGCACCTCTATGCCCAATCCATTGTCCTGGAAACTCTCTGTTCAAAAAGTCCCTAACACGTTGTAAAAAATACGGAGGAGCTCTATCTTGTTGAAACACTAAGTGATTTTCTTGATAGCGATCATCATTTTCAACAATGTCAATTAGTAGAGGGTAAACGATATCTTCAATTAACTCAAAATACGTTTTGCCACTCAAATTGCCATCAAGAAAAATTGGTCCGATTAAACGGTCTCCAAAAATGCCAGTCCAAACATTTAATTTATATATATATATATATATATATATATATATATATATATATATATATATATATCCGTGCAATAACTCAAAAAATGCTAAACTGATTTCAATCAAACTTGGCAAAAATCATGTTTGGGCAAAAACCGAGGTCGAGTTTGTTAATCAGTCTTTATGCTCAAGTTTTTCCGTTGGAAAATCAGGGAAAACTTTTCGAAAACGCTATATTTGTGTAAGTATCAGAGTAACTGGAATGAGACTTTACATGTGGCTAGAAATAGACTAGAAATATTTAGACTTTTCTTCAAATTAAAAATAAAATCCCAAAGACATGGGTTGAAACGACTCAGTGGTTAAAGTCCAATGCCTGGCAAACCGAGTAGTTAACTGCCACGCGTAGAATAATTCATACAACAGGTACAAACCATTCATCAACGGTAACCAAACTAAATATATACCAAGCAGAAACATACTACCCGAACCAACAATCTTGAAGTATCGGCCCCAATTATGGAAAATGACAGACGACATGAAATTAAAAATTTGCCAAGTAATTGTTATTTAACTGGGGGATTCAACCAATTATTAAAATACCCTATATGTGTAGCATTATTAACGGACTCAAATACAGTTTTAGCGCAGCATATATATATATATATATATATATATATATATATATATATATATATATATTATGCTGTCGTAATAAAAATAAAATAATTTCTTTTAACTTTAAACTTAAACATAAGACGTCTTATAAGACCGAAACAGTCGTGGGATGTTCTTCAATGGTAATTCTACTAATTCTGTAATTAATAATTGTTTGGTATACTTTGAATATAATATCCCGGGCATGGAGCCGATCTAGAGTATCACGCAAATAAAACGTTAGTTGACGTGTGCCTAGTTGGCGCAGGGGGCTTCGTGCTTGCCTCCCAAGGAGAAGGTTACGCGATCGAATCCAGCTCGATGAATGTATGTTTTTTTAGTTTTATTTTGACCTTGGGAGAAACAATAATGCACAGATTTCATACGTTTTGAACAATATCTCATTTTTGTTTAAACCGCCTAAAAATGAAATTATAATTTTGTTATTGTTGATATTGAAAAAAAAACCGGTTTGATTAGGTTGACTAAAACGAAATCATGCTGGCGATTAATAAGGAAAAATAACTGCTATGTTTATAATTTGGCAGATACTTTACTTTTCTAAATGTGAATTAAGTTTCCTTCTGGAGATCTTTTGGGTAACTGTAATGAAATTTGTAATACAAGTTTCTTTTAAAGAGACTTACACTATCTACAGATATAGCAAAATTTAGTTCTTCAGCTTCATATAAAATTGAGTTTTGGGCATTTTTCTCACAAAGAGTTAGAACGCAAGATGTTTTTTTGATAATAGAGAGATATCGATGGTAACACTTTCGAAAGAATTCTTCAAATGTGCGCGTACTTGGACCTTTAAAATTGATCTTAAGGTCTGTGTAAGTTTAAAGTATTAACTTTACTACTATGCCGTGTAATATTGGTGTACAATTCTTATGAAAATACGCTACTATAACACACTTGCTGCGTCTCGAAATTTTTATATTATTACTTTCGGCAAATTTGGCTACAAACTAAAATACGTTCATCTAAAACCACTACTAAAGGTTATCCAAGCGTTGGTGTATGAAGATATTTCGAGAAATTTAAAATTCCAAACGTGAATAATCAACAGAATAAAGTAAAATTTGACACATTTAGAGTTTTACATTTTATAATTTAAACTGCCTAGTATACAGCACATGCTCAGGTTTTTAGTATAGCACATTGTAAAATTAATATAAGATAATAAAATAATAATAATTATACTAATAGTATAAACAGGAACACAACAAATTATATTTTAAAATTAAAATTAAAATTAAAAAGGAAATCTACTTACCAAAGTACGAGAGATTAGAAAAAAATAATAAGATGAACCACATATTGATGCCTCGATTGCAAAACAACAGCGTAATGGCGTCGCAACAATATGTGCACTTCAGATTGATAACAATCTTATGAATAGACGAGGTATCTGTATTATCTGATAACGTCCCTTAAAATTACGTTTAAATGACTGATTTTAAAGCATCCAAAATTTAATTACCAAATTTAGTAGGTAAAATATTCGAATTACGTTTGCCCAGTCTTTCTTGGCAATCAGTTCTTAATCGACTTAAAATAAATTTGCTCATAGCAAGTGAATTATGATAGAGAATTTACGACAAACTCATTCAAACCACTGAAAATCCCGAAACAAAACATGTGCGCGTACGTCCGTAGCACTCTACCCTGCACCACAATCCCCAATTTAGAAGCTGGAAGAAAAGACATACTATGGATAAAACTCTCTTTCAGGGCTGCAACTAAATTCATCTGTTGCATTTACCAGTCACCTTCTGACAACAACTTTGTCCAGGTCTTTGACTACCTTTATGAAAAAAACAACCATCTGATTTCTGAATATCCTTCCTTTGAGGTCACTATTCTTGGTGACTACAATGTCCATAATAAGAAATGGCTATGATCTTCAAAAACCGATCCATAAGGAAGAGCAGCGGAGGCCTTTGCAGTCAGCAATTCTTTAGCCAATATTGTTCAGCAACCTACTTACTTACCGCTATGTCCGCATTCTTTCTGAGGCAAAAAACTCGTTTAATAACCACATCAAAAACAAAGTCCTCTTAAGCTCCAGCGGTAACAAACCCTTCTGGACTCTTGCTAAATCTATTGGGAATAATTTCTGCAAGAGCACGTTTCCATCTCTTGTCTAAAGGTATGAAATTGTTTCTACCGCCCTGGAAAGGCTGAACCTTTTGCCTCGTTGTTCGCCGGAAATTCTACTCTCAACCCACCTCCAAATGGTCAACCACCAACAGTCCCCAATGTCGCGCATAAAATGACGGATATCATTTTGAAAACTGAAAGGGTACGAAAGATGCTCTCTTCTCTTAATACCAGAAAAGCGTCTGGCCTTGACGAGATCCCAGCAATTGTTCTCAAACCAGAACCTACTCCTGTCCTGACTCGTCTGTTTCAGACATCTTACAATAAAGGCATATTCCTTAGTAACTGGATAACTGCTCGAGTACAACCCGTCCCCAAGAAAGGATCGAAAGCGCTTCCTAGCTACTACAGACCTATTTCTCTCCTTTCAGTCATATCTAAGGTGATGGAAAGTATATAAACACCGAATTACTAAAATTTCTTAAAAAACACAGTCTAATCTACGACATGCAGTATGGATTCCGTCAGCGCCGATCGACTGCCAACCTCTTTTCCTTTGTCTCCCATTCTTGGAACTAGTCTATGGAACTACACGGTGAATTCCAGATTGTCGCTCTAGACATATCCAAAGCATTCGACCAGGTCTGGCACGCAGCGCTGCTTAATAAACTACCGGCCTATGGCCTACCACCAAAACTCTGTACGTGGACAGCAAATTTTCTCTCCAACCGGAGCATTTCTGTTGTCGTGGATGGCCATTCCTCTAAACTGTATCCAATTAATGCAGGAGTTCCTCAAGGTTGAGCTTTAGCCCCTACTTTGTTTCTTCTTCTCATCAATGACCCACTCTCTAGCAAATCCAACCCAGTTCACAGTTACTCAGACGACAGCACCCTCCACTCAAATATACAATATTCTAAGCCTGTCTCTTTAGCCCAATTAGACGAGGATTGCAGACTCATGGAGAATTCTGTCACCGTGGATCTCCAAAAAATATTAGACTGGGGAAGTAGAAATCTTGTACAATTCAACCCCACCAAATCACAGTCTTGCTTTCTTTCTCATAAGAGATACATTAGCCCTAGACCCATCACAATAAACAACCAAGTTATTCAAAGTAATGAGTCCTTTTCGCTTGTTGGCATCTCTGTGAATCGAAATCTCAATTGGAACCAACATGTCACAACAATTGCAGAAGCGGCTGCTAAGAAATTAGGTTTCCTCTTCCGGGCTCGCAAATACTTTTCACCAGCTAATCTCTATACTTTATATACTTCACAAATAAGACCAAACCTCGAATACTGCTCCCATATCTGGGGTGCTGCTGCCGCTTCTACACTCTCTATCCTGAACTCCATTCAGAAGAGAGCTATACGTCTCATCGGTGACCCTACCCTCACCCAAAGGCTGCCATCACTTGCTCACCGACGTGTCGTTGGTGACCTCTCTCTCTCTCTCTCTCTCTTTTATAGATATCCGCACGGGCACTGCTCAGAGGAGCTTTCTTCCATAGTTCCTCCACCTGCTGCCCCCAACAGATCTACCAGGGGAACAGAGCGAATGCACCCTTTTACTGTCCAGGTCACCAGACATAGAACATTTTGTTATGCCCGCTCTTTTGTCCCGAGGACTTACCAGTTGTGGAATTCCTTGCCGGCACATGTTTTTCCTTCTCCCCCGAACCTCCAAACCTTCAAAACCAGAATTAACAAGTTGCCTCTTTCCTCCTTGTCGACACCCACGGTACGATAGTATTTAGGCTGTAAGCCCTCGTGGTGTGTTGTTGAAATTAAAAAAAAAATCAATTTAACCTCACTATGCTGGAAATTTTGTTAACCACGATGGTTGGAGGGACTATAATGACGTAGGCTAAATTGATGGTGGAATGTATGAACACCATGTCGTGATTCACCAACAAAATTTGGTGTATCCATGTGGTCGTAACGTTCATATGCAGAACGTAGAAAATATGTGGATGCGTGTCAAACGCAAACTAAGGAGGCAGTTTGGCACGTCAGAACCATTATTTGCATCATACCATGAATAAAAAAATGCTAAGATAATTTTAATGAAAATTCACTACTATAACGCACTTGCTGCGTCCAGACTTTTGTAAATTCGTTTTATTAATTTTCTCTTGTAGAGCGTTTTTGTTAAAGTAACTCTTATCTAACATTTCAGAATTTAGTCAAGGTAATATACTATTTTCTAAACTCGTGTTCATCGGTTGACACTTCAATTAAAGTGTTTTTATCAAATTATGTATGATTTTTATCGTATATAAGTCAGGTTTGTTAGGTGGCTTATTTATTCAAAGAAATAAAAATGTGTAACGTCAGATTTATTTTCTTGTTTCTCATCTTGTGTCTGCTTAATGTAAGTATCTCTAAATTAGTTGCACCAAACTTCTATGTTCATATATTAGCGAATTTTTCGTAAAACGAAAAATTCACTAATGAGGAGATCTGTGTTATGTATGTATATATATATATATATATATATATATATATATATATATATATATATATATATATATATATATATATATATATATATATATATATATATATATATATATATATGCGAGTGTGTTTCTCTTTCAGTAAGTACGATACTGATAACTCGAAAAATAATAGGCCGATTACGATGAAATTTGATGGGTACCTTCCCTTGGTCAGTTACTTGGATAATTTCGTTACCTAAGAAAATCGGACTACTCTTTTAGGACAAATTTTTCATTTCTTTCGGAAAATTTTTGTATCTCTGAAAATAACAAAGCTATGACAACCAAATTTGGCGTACACGTTTTTATTGTCAAACTTACCCTACCTGCCGAAATTTAGATCTCTATCTTAAAAGAACAAAGAGTTATAGGCATTTAAAGGAACAAATTCTGGGTGCCACTGGTGATCACAGGAAAGCACAAGAATAAAATATTTTGTGTGGGTTACAAAACCAATTGAACATTACGTAAAACGGTTAAGTTTTCTTGACTCTAAAAGGTATAGAAGTAGCAGAAAAAGTATTTTGAAAATTTTAAAAATTTTCTTAAAACGTCAAATTTGCGATTTGAAACGTCAAAATTTACAATTTTCAGACAAATAATCTAAAACAAATAAAGAGTGTGTAGAATAAATGTCTTAAGTGTGTTTTACAAACCCTTAAGTTTCAGCTTCAACCATCATTGTCCTTCATTTTAGAAAAATAGTTTCGGAAAATCCATTTCCAATGACCCTCTTTCTGATACTTTGGCGGTAGTTTCAGTTATAGGGTTTATGGTTTAATACTCTATATTTTAGCAAATTTTTGTAGAAAAAAATTGTTATTGAGAAGACAGCGACTTGTGAATTTTGAAAAGATTTCTTCAAATGATCGCGAACTAGAACCCCTGAAACTCATATACGGGGTAAGTTTCAGTTTTTACCTGTTTACACATATACAGGGTGATGCATTTCTACGGTAAAACTCAATATTTTCGTTTATATAGGTACAAGATACGAGCAAAAATTGTGAGTTAATTAATTATAGAGTTTTTTGAGCTGCATCTTATAAAATTATTTTGATAATCGCAGGGTGGGCCATAAGTCGTTGGTGATACACAGTTTCTTTTTTTAATAGAACACCCCTTTCAGATTCAGTTTTTGTCTGTTTACACATATACAGGGTGACGCATTTTTACGGTAACACTAAATATTTTCGTTTATATACAAGAAACGAGCAAAAGTTGTATACGTTAATTATAGGGTGTCCCAAAAGTCTTTGGTGATACACAGTTTCTTGTTTCAATAGAACACCCCTTATGTTATTGCATTTTTGGTATTTTCCATTGAATTATAATGCATGTTTGTAAGGAAAAGAAATTGATATCGGTCATCGTTTTTTTAGTTATTTCAATTGTTTTGCAACTTTTCGCGTTTTTTGTACATTGCAGAAACACATATCACAAATTGTGAAACGGCGTTTTTACCAGTAGATAGCGGAGCCCCATGGAAATGACGCATACAGAGAGCTTTTGGTTTGTATTACTCGTCGGAAAAAAAAAGCTGCCGTATACAGGCACTCTCAAATGGTGGCTGAATTTGAAAAGTTTTCGCAGAAATGTTTTTAGTGTTTCCATAGAAATCATTTGTTGTAACATTTTTAGGAAATTTTGGTAATTAATACTAAATGTTTAGTAAGTTATTGTAAAGAAAGCTGTCGAATTTTTGTGAAAAATATAATTTGGTGTAGCAAGTACTGAGGCAACATCGGCAAAAAAAAATTGTAAAAAAAATTTTGCAAATTTTCATAAAAATGTTTTGCCAACTTGGTTTATTAGGCTGTTTGTTATATCTTGGCAGGTGTGTAAATAGCTTGAAGAGGTTTGGCCAGGAAATTCGGAACAGTTTTTTCTGGGACCATTTATTTTATGTCCGGATAATGTTTGTACTTTTTCAAACAACAAATAATTTTAATGAAATGTGGTACATTGTTACTACTATATAGGTTATACTGCCAACCAAATGTCCTTTTAAAAACAAGGCATATCTGGCATTAAAAACATTTTTACGAGAATTCGTTACCATAACGCACTTGCTGCGTCCAAACTTTTTTTACAGATATAGCCACTCGAATCTAACATGCGATATCACAAAATATAATTGAAGGGTCCAATGCAAGAAGTTACTAAGTTCTTGTTTCGTGTTTTGAGAAAAGGCACTTTGAAATATTCATTTTCGAATTTAAATATGGGTAATTATTATACTGAGCTGATATTTTTTTGTGTGGTTCTTAATCACAAATGGAAGATTTTATGTGGAATAGGTTTTCTAAATGGTGCCATTTAATCCAGATTTTATTTTATTTTTAGCCAGACTTAGTAACTTATTGACTTGGATTCCCTAAACCGTAGTTCGATTTTGTTAATTATTTATAATATATAAGTATTTAACTTGTACGTAGTCAGAATGGAATGAAATAAATATATGAAAGTGAAAATTGAATGTATTGTCGTATAAAGTGCAATAAATAAAATACAATAAAAATAAAAAAATCGGAAATTTTTTGAAATTGTTCTTTAGAAATTTTCTTGGTTAAACTCATCTGAGATTTCTCTATGCTCAAGCTTTGCTTAGGCTTGCGCTACTTATTGAAGGAATTGTGGTGATTTCCACCCTTCTGGTACTTAGTAGCGAGTAGTCGTAGCAATACTTAGTAATTTCTTACATTGGACCCTTCAATTGATCGATATAGATGTCACTTGACGCATTTGTTTCCTCACTGAATAATAAAATAAGTTGCATCTTCTTCTAAGCTTGTGTGTAATTGTTCATTTACCACAAAAAAACTTTTTATTTTGACGCACATACTTTAAACAGACAATAACACACACTGATATGAGAGTCTCCATGGTCCAGGGGTGAGAACGTGTGCCTCTGAACCGAAGAGTACTGGGTTTAATACCAGGGTCCCCTTTCAGTTTTTGTAGCACATATTGTAACTTTAACATCAAAACTCTCTCTCAGGGCTGCAACTAAATTCATCTGTTGCATTTACCGGTCACCTTCTGACAACAACTTTGTCTAGCTCTTCGACTACCTTTCTGAAAAAAACCGACCATCTGATTTCTGAATATCCTTCCTCCAAGGTCATTATTCTTGGTGACTTCAATTTCCGTACTAAGGAATGGCTAGGATCTTCTTCTTCTTGCAACTAAATTCATCTGTTGCATTTACCGGTCACCTTCTGACAACAACTTTGTCCAGCTCTTTGACTACCTTTCTGAAAAAAACCGACCATCTGATTTCTGAATATCCTTCCTCCGAGGTCACTATTCTTGTGTGACTTCAATGTCCATAATAAGGAATGGCTAGGATCTTCAAAAACCGATCCACAAGGGAGAGCAGCATAGGCCTTTGCAGTCAGCAACTCTTTAGCCAATATGGTTCAGCAACCTACTTACTTTAATCGCATCTCAACACACAGCTTAAATCCCTTGGAGCTCCTTCTTACTACAAATCCTGAATGCTATAAAATATCAGTCACCGCCCCCCCTCGGTCGCTCAGACCATGGCATGGTCACCGCTTCCTGCGCAATGCAACCCGAGGTCACAGAGTCATCACACCCACGTATCTTTTGGCACTACAACTCCGCGAACTGGGACGAAATGCGAGATTACTTTTCCTCATTTCCATGGGCGTCTGTCTGCTTCTCTCATCCTGACCCCTCTGATATCTCACAGAACGTCACCGAAATTATCCAAGCTGGTATGGCATTATTTATTCCACGTACACATAAAACACCTTTAGCCACTCAAAAGTCCTGGTTCTCTCAATCTTGTGACAAGGTCAAAGCTCACAAAACGATTATACACAATCCCAGTCAAGAAAACCGTCAAGCATTTAACGACGCAAGAAACCGATATGTCCGCATTCTTTCTGAGGCAAAAAACTCGTTTAATAACCACATCAAAAACAAAGTTCTCTTAAGCTCCAAAGGCAGCAAACCCTTCTGGACTCTTGCTAAATCTATTGGGAATAATTTCTGCAAAAGCACGTTCCGACTTCTTGTCTCAGGGGATGAAATTGTTTCTACCGCCCTGGACAAGGCTGAACTTTTTGCCTCGTTGTTCGCCGGCAATTCTACTCTCAACCCACCTTCAAATGTCCAACCACCAATAGTCCCCAATGTCGCGCATAAAATGACGGATATCATTTTCAAAACTAAAAAGGTACGAAAGATGATGCTCTCTTCTCTCTTCTCTTAATACCAGAAAAGCATCTGGCCTTGACGAGATCCCAGCAATTGATCTCAAAAAATGCGCACCAAAACTTGCTCCTGTCCTGACTCGCCTGTTTCAGACATCTTATAATAAAGGCATATTCCATAGTAACTGGAAAACTTCTCGAGTACAACCCGTCCCCAAGAAAGGATCCAAAGCTCTTCCTAGCAACTACAGGCCTATTTCTCTCCTTTCAGTCATATCTAAGGTGATGGAAAGTATATAAACACCGAATTACTAAAATTTCTTGAAAAACACAGTCTAATCTACGACAGGCAGTATGGATTCCGTCAGCGCAGATCGACTGCCAACCTCTTTGTCACTCATTCTTGGAACTAGTCTATGGAACTACACGGTAAATTCCAGATTGTCGCTCTAGACATATCCAAAGCATTCGACCAGGTCTGGCACACAGCGCTGCTTAATAAACTTCCGGCCTATCGCCTACCGCCAAAATTCTGTACCTGGACAGCAAACTTCCTCTCCAACCGGAGGATTTCTGTTGTTGGGGATGGCCATTTCTCTAAACTATATCCAATTAATGCAGGGGTTCCTCAACGTTCAGCTTTAGCCCCTACTTTGTTTCTTCTCCACATCAATAACCTCCTCTCTAGCACATCCAACCCAGTTCACAGTTACGCGGACGACAGCACCCTCCACTCAAGTATACAATCTTCTAAGCCTGTCTCTTTGGCCCAATTAGATGAGGATCGCAGAGACATGGAGGGTTCTGTAACCGTGGATCTCCAAAAAATATTAGACTGGGGAAGTAGAAATCTTGTACAATTCAACCCCACCAAATATGAGTCTTGCTTTCTTTCTCATAAAAGATACACCAGCCCTAGAACCATAACAATGAACAACCAAGTTATTCAAAGTAATGAGTCCTTTTGACTTGTTGGCATTTCTGTGGATCGAAATCTCAATTTGCACCAACATGTCACATCAATTGGAGAAGCAGCTGCTGAGAAATTAGGTTTCCTCTTCCGGGCTCGCAAATACTTTTCACCAGCTAATCTCTATACTTTATATACTTCACAAATAAGGCCATACCTCGCATACAGCTCTCACATTTGGGGTGCTGCTGCCGCTTCTACGCTGGCTATCCTGGACTCCATTCAGAAGAGAGCTATACGTCTCATTGGTGACCCTACCCTCACCCAAAGGCTGTTATCCCTTGCCCACCGACGTGCCGTTGGTGACCTCTCTCTCTCTCTTTTATTGATATCTGCACGGGCAGTGCTCAGAGGAGCTTTCTTCCATAGTTCCTCCACCTGCTGCCCTAAACAGATCTACCAGGGGAACAGAGCAAATGCACCCTTTTACTGTCCAAGTCACCAGACATAGAACATCTTGTTATGCCCGCTCTTTTGTCCCGAGGACTTCCAATTTGTGGAATTCCTTGCCGGCGCATGTTTTTCCTTCTCCTCCGAACCTCCAAACCCTCAAGTCTAGAATTAACAAGTTGCCTCTTTCCCCCTTGTCGACACCCACGGTACGCTATTATTTAGGCTGTAAGCCCTCGTGATGTGTTGTTGAAATAAAACCGAGGTGGTGGCATTGGATTTGAACAAGTTGAATGTCTGCACGTTAAGCCGTCTGTCCCGTGCCCATGCAATGTTGGGCAAGTTAAAGATCCCCACTCTTCTTACAGAAAGGCAAAGGTTCGGCAAAATTACCAGGATAGTGAGGTGAAACTGCTCCTGGGCGTCGATGATTGGCCATAGTCGCGGAAATAGATCGACGTTAAAGAAAAACACTGATATGACAGCTGCGATATGTTCTTGCATAAACAACTGGCGGCAGCTAGTTTGCCGAGATACTTCACGCAACAAACATAGAGCTTTGTTTCGTTTACTTGCTGCAAACACGGTCTAGATCCCTTCAAATGCACACCACAACCAACGAATTAGTAGAGGTTGGCAAGCGATGTCATCTTGCATTGCAAAGACAGCCTCTGATAGTTCTGTTTAACAATCATGAAACATACGTAGACCAAGTAAGAGCGAGCAAAGATGTTTTAGGTCCCTTGCATTGTCGTATTTCTACAAAACACCAGCCACTGTGTTTTATTAACATCAAGCTTTAGACAATTTGCGTTAGATCACGTGCCTGCTTCGATGAAGTTGGCCTTGGTAGGAAGATCAGATACATCCTTGTTTTGTCCTGCTAACAAAACTGTAATCAGGGTAAAGACTGCAGCACCTCATTCAATGTTGGGTGGTAAGTTCTTCATATATATTATAAAAAGTAAGGGTATGAGAATGGAACCCTGTGGCACACCCGACTCTACTGTACTGGCATCTGATAAATATTTATGCCAAAAACAATCGGTTTTCTATCTATCGGTGAGATAGAATATAAACATAGAAAGGGATTTTGTGATCCGGGTACCTCTGTTACCAAAATGTAGATTTGATGGTAAACTGATTTTTAGAACAGTATAAAAGGTGTAGCTTGAATCGCAGGCTACGATCTCCACATCATTCCTCTTAACTCTTCCAGCAATTCTTATAATCAACTCTCTCAAGGCAGTATAAGTTAGAATGAGAAACTGTAACTGAAACTGCTGTCACAACAACAGAAAAAGGGTCTACTTGAGATAACTTTTTTGCATCTGTTTAGTGAATTGAGGAATGTTAGCCGTTGAAACAGACATCTAAGGCCTTGTAGAATACATCTCTTGTAATATTTGTTTTTCATAACCTACATTATACAGGGTGGCGCATTGAAAACGAAACAGACCGATTTGCTTCTAGAGAATTTTTTTTTAAGAAACGCTGAAACAGGTCAATTTTAATATTGAGGGGGGACATATTTTGACATAAAACTCAACTTTATCACATCAACCCCTTAAGTGTGGTGATAACAATCCTTATATTTTAAATAGGAAACATTGGTCCAGTGTTACATCATTTGAAAGCTTGTTCTTTTCTAAATGCAGCACACTAATTATTTTGGAAGTTTTATCAACTCGTTTATAAATTATTCACAGTTGGAGTTGCAAGAACGTATTTTATTCATTGTGATAAGAAATGTACTGATTAGTCAATTTTCCGTTAAAAAAAAACTAAAAAACAAAACCCAACGTTCAAAAATGTTTATTTAGATGAGTAAGTGTTCAAATTGTTGACCATCAGCTTCCATACAAAAGTACAAATTTCGTTCAAAACGAGCTCTGTCATTATGAAGCATTTGTGGAGCTAATAGCCGACATTCTTCAACAATGCGTCATCGTAATTCTTCCAGAAACTACGGTTCTGTTGCGTGAATTCTACTCTTTAAATGGCCCCATAGAAAAAAGTCTAAAGGAGTTAAATCCGCTGATCTAGGGGGCCACTCAATTGCACCTCTACGCCTAATCCATTGCTCTAGAAACTCTCTGTTTAAAAACTCCCAAACACGTTGTGAAAAATACGGATGATCTCCATCTTCTTGAAACACTAATTGATTTTCTTGATAGCGATCATCTTTTTTAACAATGTCAATTAGTAGAGGGTAAACGATATCTTCTAGTAACTCCAAATACGTTTCGCCACTCGAATTGCCATTAAGAAAAATTGCTCCGATTAAACGATCTCCAAAAATGCTAGTCCAGGCATTCAATTTCTGTGAAGTTTGAGTGTGGACTTCGTGAAAATTTCTTGGATTATTATCTGCCCAATAACGACAATTATGACGATTGACTGTAGAGTTTAATAAAAACGTACACTCGTCTGAAAAACAGATATTGAACAGAAAGTTCCCGTTATCAGCTATTCGTGCAGTCATAACTTCACAAAACTCCAGCCGCCGATTAAAATCATCTTCATTCAGTTGTTGTACAAGGTGAATTTTATACGGGTGAAATTTATGATGCTTCAATATTCGCTAAATAGTCCTTCTTTTGATGTTTGAAAGAGTGGCCAATTTTCTCGTGCTCAAAGTTGTCTCTGCAGCAATTTGTCCTGAAACTTCAATCTCAGAACTCTCATTTCTAACCTGAAATTCACGTTCAGGATCCCGTTTTTTGTTGGCTACTGAACCACTTTGTCGAAACTTTGCAACTAACTCCAAAATGTATTTTCTGTTAACATGTCTGTTTGGATGTCGTTCATTAAACAAATTTGCGGTACGGTTGGCACAGTCATCGTTTCTGAAAAAAAAAAAAGAGTAATTATTTCAACTATTTCTTTTACAGAATACACCATTGTAAAATTAATTTTCGGTAGTAATATCAAGTATCAAACCGACCGAAAAACTGAAATAATAAACCGCATTTCTCTCATTCCGATAAGAAATGTTCTGATAGTCAATTTTTTGTTTACAAACCAACAAAACATTGACTATCTGCACATTTCTCATCGGAATGAGTGAAATGCGTTTTTGCATCTTCAACTGTGAATAATTTTTAAACGAATTGATGAAACTTCCAAAAAAATTAGTGTGCTGAATTCAGAAATGAAAGCTTTCAAATGATGTAACACTCGACCCATGTTCCCTATTTAAAATATAAGGCTGTTATTACCACCCTTAAGGGGTTGATGTGACAAAGTTGAGTTTCATGTCAAAACATGTCCTCTACAATATGAAAATTGACGTGTTTCGGCGTTTCTTAAAAATAATATTCTCTGGACGCAAATCGGTCTGTTTCGTTTGCAATGCGCCACCCTATATAGATGGTGAACACAGGAGATTATTTGATTCAAGCAATCGGTACTTCATCAATTCCATCAACCTCTAAACACCACTATTACCAAATACAAACCTCTTTATTTGAAAATATGGCTTTTTAGTTTTCAGAGCAATCCATACCAACAAATACCCGTAAAAATGCTCCAAGGCTAAGGATTCTCCATGGATGGGAGGCCTATCCACATATGGCACCTTATATCGTTCACTTGGATGTAAAGTCAACTGAGGGTTACACCCAAATCTGCGGTGGATCACTTATCTCCCAGAATTACGTTCTTACAGCTGGTCATTGCTTAACAAAGTGAGTGCATCGCTCAGAAATGTTAGATAAAAGTAACAATTGCACCTGATAGTATATTTGCATTTACAGCGTGTAATAAAAATTACCGAAAACATGCCTAATTTGCCCCATTCTTGTAGTAATACCGGCCCCGAAGGTGTAACCATAAAAATAGCTTCGCATGACGTAGATCATCCAGATAAGGACGAAGTCGTTCTTAGTGCCGGTGAAATAAAAGTCCATCCTGATTTCAAACCAAACGCATATGCAAGCGCTGATGATATAGCATTGTTAAAGTTAGAGAGAAAAATAGATTTGAAACCTGGATTAATAGAAGTAGCAAAAATTCCATGCGAGGTTGATTTGAGTGAGGATTATCTACTAGGTGAGTCACAATTAATTGTTTTACAGCGAAGTCTCTTACATTTTTTATTGTTAAAATCCAAAAGGTAATCTGGCAATTTTTGTAATATCATAGGTCAATGGGGCTCCGCTTTCGGCTGGGGTCTGATGGAAAACAACGTAGCTCCTTCTATTTTACGAACGGCGTATGGTCAAGTTGTACCAATAAAAGAATGCAATTATCATAATGTGGATACACGCAACGTGTGTGTTTTCGGAAGAGACTCAATGGTCGCGTGTTCTGGAGATTCAGGTGGCCCCTTGATGATAGAAAATGCCATCGTTGCCATTGCAAGAGGAGGATTTCCTTGTAACATGGACCACGATGACCTGAAAGGTGTTTATACGCGTGTTGTGGCGTACCTGGATTGGATTAAGAAAGAAACTGACGTAATTTGTTAACTTTAGACAATAAAGTTGTTAGTCAAACACAACATCTGTTTTAAAATTAAAGATCACATCCACCCTTGTTTTGTCCTGCTAACAAAACTGTTATCAGCGTAAAGACTGAAGCACCTCATTTACTGTTGGGTGGTAAGTCCTTCGTATATATTATAAAAGTAAGGGTCTCAGAATGGAACCCTGTGGCACACCCGACTCTACTGTACTGGCATATGATAAATATTTATGACAAAAACAATCTATTTTCTATCTATCGGTGGGATAGAATATAAACATAGAAAGGGATTTTGTGATCCGGGTACCTCTGTTACCAAAATATAGATTTGATGGTAAATTGATTTTTAGAACAGTATAACAGATGCAGCTTGAATTGCACGCTACGATCTCCACATCATTCCTCTTAAGGCTTCCAGCAATTCTTACCACAACAACAGAGAAAGGGTCTGTTTGAGATAACTTTTTTTGCATCAGTTCAGTGAATTGAGGAATGTTAGCCGTTGAAACAGACATCTAAGACCTTGTAGAATACATCTCTTGTAATATTTGTTTTTCATCACCTACATTATACAGGGTGGCGCATTGAAAACGAAACAGACCGATTTGCGTCCAGATAATTTTTTTTTAAGAAACGCTGAAACACGTCAATTTTAATATTGGGGGGACATGTTTTGACATAAAACTCAACTTTGTCACATCAACCCCTTAAGGGTGGTGATAACAACCCTTATATTTTAAAAAAGGGAACATGGGTCGACTGTTACATCATATGAAAGCTCTTTATTTTTTCAATTCAGCACACCAATTTTTTTGGAAGTTTTATTAACTCGTTTAAAAATTATTCACAGTTCGAGTTGCAAGAACGTATTTCATTCATTGTGATAAGAAATGCACCGGTTTTTTTTTTGTTCCCTCAGGGCTCGTCCGCGGCCTTGCCGCCCCGATAGCACCGCAACCCTTGGTTGATTGTGCATACCCTTAGTCTTACTCCACCCATTCCAAGATCACTGTGCCTTGAACTAGTCTGCACAGCGATTGGTAGGGTGAAGTTTTATATTGCTCTGTCTCCGGTCTAGAGTGACCGTAGATCAGTTGTCTTTTCCGGTCCAGAGCTATACACTCGCACAAGATGTGCTGGGCTGATTCCTCCCCCTCGCCGCAGAGTCTGCATGCGAGGTCCCCTTCGAACCGCCCCATTTTATGCAGGTGTTTCTTGACGGCCATGTGTCCCGTCAAGAGACCTGTTGTGTTTCTGAGCTGTCCTCTGCTAAGGTTTAGCAGCTCCACAGCTCTCTTTGAACTGGGTCCGTCAATTATTGACTTCCCATGTCTGAGCCCTGGACAGTCCGCCCAGTACACCTTGTGTTGGTTTCTGACCCAGGACTTAATGGCTCCCCTGGCAGTGCTCTTTGACACGCCCAGAGCCGGTTCTGGTCCCATAAATGGTTCTGCTGACCCTCTCTTCGCGAGACTGTCAGCTTCTTCATTGCCCTTAACCCCCGAGTGACCCGGCACCCAGATGAGGGTCACCTCATTCTGCCCAGCCAGGTCGCTCGTCTCGTCTCGGCACTCACTCACCAGCCAGGAATTTACCCGTGGGCTACTTAGTGCCTTAAGGGCTGCCTGGCTGTCTGTGGCTATGAGGATCCGCTTGTTGGCGTAGCCCTTCCTCTTGTTCTCCCGCACACAGTGCAGGATGGCGTACATCTCGGCCTAAAACACTGTTGCATGGGCTCCGAGGGAAATACTATGACTTACCCTCGGTCCTTCCGAGTAAACACCTGCCCCCGTCCCACGCTCCCCGCCAGATCCGTCCGTGAACCAGACGAGCGCGTCCCGTGGCATGCCCGGCGTCTCCTCCCGCCATGCCTCGCGATCAGGGATTTCCACTGTAAAGTTGTTTTCCCTGCACATTCGCGGGCTCGCGAAGTCTGACCTCATTTCAAGCATGGGCTCCTCCACGATCTCCTGAATTTTGCAGTGGCCCCTGAAGCCTGAGTTGATCTTCAGTCTACCATTGCAGGCTAGTCTGTATAGTCCTAGCCTGGCCTCTCCCATAATAACTAAGTGTAGGGGGGGGGGTTAGATCCAGCAACACCTCCATGGCGGCTGTTGGGGTTGAAGACATGGCCCCTGTGATGCCTAGGCAAGCCATCCTTTGGATCTTGCCTAGTTTTTGTTTGGCACTGGATTGTGAATGCACCGGTTAGTCAAGTTTTAGTTAAAAAAACTAAAAAACAAAACCAAACGTTAAAAAATGTTTATTCAGTTAAGTAAGTGTTCAAATTCGTGACCACCAGCTTCCATACAAAAGTACACATTTTGTTTAAAACGAGCTCTGTCATTTTGGAGCATTTGTGGAGTTATTAGCCTGCATTCTTCAACAATGCGTCATCGTAATTCTTCCAGAGATTACGGTTCTGTTGCGCAAATTCTACTCTTTAAATGGCCCCATAGAAAGAAGTCTAAAGGAGTTAAATTCGCTGATCTGGGGGGCCACTCAATAGCACCTCTACGCCCAATCCATTGCTCCGGAAACTCTCTGTTTAAAAAGTCCCTAACACGTTGTGAAAAATACGGAGGAGCTCTATCTTGTTGAATAATTAATTGATTTTCTTGATAGCGATCATCATTTTTAACGATGTCAATTAGTAGAGGGTAAACGATATCTTCTAGTAACTCCAAATGCGTTTCGCCACTCAAATTGTCATCAAGAAAAATTGGTCCGATGAAACGGTCTCCAAAAATTCGAGTCCAGACATTCAATTTCTGTGGAGTTTAAGTGTGGATTCTTGGATTATTATCTGCCCAATAACGACAATTATGACGATTGACTGTAGAGTTTAATAAAAACGTACACTCGTCTGAAAAACAGATATTGAACAGAAAGTTCCCGCTATCAGCTATTCGTGCAGTCATAACTTAACAAAACTCCAGCTGCAGATTAAAATCATCTTCATTCAGTTGTTGTACAAGATGAATTTTATACGGGTGAAATTTATGATGCTTCAATATTCGCTGAACAGTTCTTGTTTTGGTGTTTGAAAGAGTGGCCAATTTTCTCGTGCTCAAAGTTGGGTCTGCGGCAATTTGTCCTAAAACTTCAATCTGAGTAGTCTCATTTCTAACCGGAAATTCACATTCAGGGTCCCGTTTTTTGTTGGCTACTGAACCACTTTGTCGAAACTTTGCAACTAACTCCAAAATGTATTTTCTGTGCACATGTCTGTTTGGATGTCGTTCATTAAACAAATTTGCGGTACGGTTGGCACAGTCATTGTTTTTGAAAAAAAGCGTAATTATTTTAACTTTTTCTTCTACAGAATACACCATTGTGAAATTAATTGTCGGTAGTAATGTCAAGTATCAAACCGACCGATAAACTGAAATAATAAACCGCATTTCTCTTATTCCGATCATAAATGTTCTGATAGTCATTTTTTTTTGTTTACAAACCAACAAAATATTGACTATTAGCACATTTCTTATCAGAATGAGTAAAATGCGTTTTTGCATCTTCAACTGTGAATAATTTTTAAACGAGTTAATAAAACTTCCAAAAAAGTTAGTGTGCTGAATTCAGAAAAGAAAGAGCTTTCAAATGATGTAACACTCGACCCACATTCCCTATTAAAACTATATAGGTTGTTATCACCACCCTTATGGGGTTGATGTGACAAAGTTGAGCTTTATGTCAAAACATGTCCTCGTCAATATTAAAATTGACGTGTTTCAGCGTTTCTTAAAAAAATATTCTCTGGACGCAAATCGGTCTGTTTAGTTTTCAATGCGCCACCCTATATAGATGGTGAACACAGGAGATTATTTGATTCGGACAATAGGTACTTCATCAACTCCATCAACCTCTAAAGACCACTATTACCAATTACCTTTTTAGTTTTCAGAGCAATCCATACCAGCAAATATCCGTAAAAATGCTCCAAGGCTAAGGATTCTCCATGGATGGGAGGCCTATCCACATATGGCACCTTATATCGTTCACTTGGATGTAAAGTCAACTGAGGGTTACACCCAAATCTGCGGTGGATCACTTATCTCCCAGAATTACGTTCTTACAGCTGGTCATTGCTTAACGAAGTGAGTGCATCGCTCATAAATGTTAGATAAAAGTAACAATTGCACCTGATAGTATATTTGCATTTACAGCGTGTAATAAAAATTGCCGAAAACATGCCTAATTTGCCCCATTCTTGTAGTAATACCGGCCCCGAAGGTGTAACCATAAAAATAGCTTCGCATGACGTAGATCATCCAGATAAGGACGAAGTCGTTCTTAGTGCCGGTGAAATAAAAGTCCATCCTGATTTCAAACCAAACGCATATGCAAGCGCTGATGATATAGCATTGTTAAAGTTAGAGAGAAAAATAGATTTGAAACCTGGATTAATAGAAGTAGCAAAAATTCCATGCGAGGTTGATTTGAGTGAGAATTATTTACTAGGTGAGTCACAATTAATTGTTTTACAGCGAAGTCTCTTACATTTGTTATTGTTAAAATCCAAAAGGTAATCTGGCAATTTTTGTAATATCATAGGTCAATGGGGCTCCGCTTTTGGCTGGGGTTTGATGGAAAACAACGTAGCTCCTTCTATTTTACGAACGGCGTATGGCCAAGTTGTACCAATAAAAGAATGCAATTATCATAATGTGGATACACGCAACGTGTGTGTTTTCGGAAGAGACTCAATGGTCGCGTGTTCTGGAGATTCAGGTGGCCCCTTGATGATAGACAATGCCATCGTTGCCATTGCAAGAGGAGGATTTCCTTGTAACATGGACCACGATGACCTGAAAGGTGTTTATACGCGTGTTGTGGCGTACCTGGATTGGATTAAGAAAGAAACTGACGTAATTTGTTAACTTTAGACAATAAAGTTGTTAGTCAAATACAACATCTGTTTTAAAATTAAAGATCACATCCACCGTTGTTTTGTCCTGCTAACAAAACTGTTATCAGCGTAAAGACTGCAGCACCTCATTCACTGTTGGGTGGTAAGACCTTCGTATATATTATAAAAGTAAGGGTCTCCGAATGGAACCCTGTGGCACACCCGAGTCTACTGTACTGGCATATGATAAATATTTATGCCAAAAACAATCTGTTTTCTATCTATCTGTGAGATAGAATATAAACATAGAAAGGGATTTTGTGATCCGGGTACCTCTGTTACCAAAATGTAGATTTGATGGTAAACTGATTTTTAGAACAGTATAAAAGATGTAGCTTGAATCGCAGGCTATGATCTCCACATCATTCCTCTTAACTCTTCCAGCAATTCTTATAACTAACTCTCTCAAGGCAGTATAGGTTAGAATGAGAAACTGTAATTGAAACTGCTGCCACAACAACAGAGAAAGGGTCTGTTTGAGATAATTTTTTTGCATCAGTTTAGTGAATTGAGGAATGTTAGCCGTTGAAACAGACATCTAAGGCCTTGTAGAATACATCTTTTGTAATATTTGTTTTTCATAACCTACATTATACAGGGTGGCGCATTGAAAACGAAAAAGACCGATTTGCGTCCAGAGAATTTTATTTTAAGAAACGCTGAAACAGGTCAATTTAAATATCGAGGGGGACATGTTTTGACATAAAACTCAACTTTGTCACATCAACCCCTTAAGTGTGGTGATAACAACCCTTATATTTTAAATAAGGAACATGAACATGAAAGCTCTTTCTTTTCTGAATTCAGCATACTAATTTTTTTGGAAGTTTTATCAACTCGTTTAAAAATTGTTCACAGTTGGAGTTGCAAGAACGTATTTCATTCATTGTGATAAGAAATGCACTAATTAGTCAATTTTTTTGTTAAAAAAACTAAAAAACAAAACCAAACGTTAAAAAATGTTTGATCAGTTAAGCAAGTGTTCAAATTGTTGACCACCAGCTTCCATACAAAAGTACAAATTTTGTTCAAAACGAGCTCTGTCATTCTGGAGCATTTGTGGACTTATTAACCGGCATTCTTTAACACTGCGTCATTGTAATTCTGCCAGAGACTACGGTTCTGTAGCGTAAATTTTACTCTTTAAATGGCCCCATAGAAAGAAGTCTAAAGGAGTTAAAGCCGGTGATCTGGGAGGCCACTCGATAGCACCTCTACGCCCAATCCATTGCTCTGGAAACTCTCTGTTCAAAAACTCCCTAACACGTTGTGAAAAAGGCGCAGGAGCTCCATCTGATTGAAATATTAATTGATTTTCTTGATAGCGATCACTATTTTCAACAATAGCAATTAGTAGAGGTAAACGATATCTTCTGGCAACTCCAAACACGTTACGCCACTCAAATTGCAATCAAGAAAAATTGGTCCGATTAAATGGTCTCCAAAAATGCTAGTCCAGACATTCAATTTCTGTGGAGTTTGAGTGTGGACTTCGTGAAAATTTCTTGGATTATTATCAATAACGACAATTATGACGATTGACTGTAGAGTTTAATAAAAACGTACACTCGTCTGAAAAACAGATATTGAACAGAAAGTTCCCGTTATCAGCTATTCGTGCAGTCATAACTTCACAAAACTCCAGCCGATAATCAAAATCATCTTCATTCAGTTGTTGTACAAGATGAATTTTATACGGGTGAAATTTATGATGCTTCAATATTCGCTGAATAGTTCTTCTTTTGATGTTTGAAACAGTGGCCAATTTTCTCGTGCTCAAAGTTGGGTCTGCAGCAATTTGTCCTAAAACTTCATTCTCAGTAGTCTCATATCTAACCGGAAATTCACGTTCAGGATCCCGTTTTTTGTTGGCTACTGAACCACTTTGTCGAAACTAACTCCAAAATGTATTTTCTGTTAACATGTCTGTTCGGATGACGTTTATTAAACAAATTTGCGGTACGGTTGGCACAGTCATCGTTTTTGAAAAAAAGAGTAATTATTTCAACTCTTTCTTCTACAGAATACACCATTGTGAAATTAATTTTCGGTAGTAATATAAAGTCTCAAACCGATCGATAAACTGAAATAATAAACCACATTTCTCTTATTCCGATAATAAATGTTCTGATAGTCAATTTTTTGTTTACAAACCAACAAAACATTTGACTATCAGCACATTTCTTATCGGAATGAGCTAAATGCGTTTTTGCATCTTCAACTGTGAATAATTTTTAAACGAATTGATATAACTTCCAAAAAGATTAGTGTGCTGAATTCAGAAAAGAAAGGGCTTTCAAATGATGTAACATTCGACCCATGTTCCCTATTTAAAATATAAGGGTTGTTATCACCACCCTTAAGAGCTTGATGTGACAAAGTTGAGTTTTATATCAAAATATGTCCTCCTCAATGTTAAAATTGACGTGTTTCATCGTTTCTTAAAAAAATAATTCTGGACGCAAATCGGTCTGTTTCGTTTTCAATACGCCACCCGATATAGATGGTGAACACAGGAGATTATTTGATTCGGACAATCGGTACTTCATCAATTCCAGCAACCTATAAACACCACTATTACCAAATACAAACCTATTGATTTGAAAATATGCCTTTTAAGTTTTCAGAGCAATTCATACCAGCAAATACCCGTAAAAATGCTCCAAGGCTAAGGATTCTCCATGGCTGGGAGGCCTATCCACATATGGCACCTTACATCGTTCATTTGGATGTAAAATCAACTGAGGGTTACACCCAAATATGCGGTGGATCACTTATATCCCAGAATTACGTTCTTACAGCTGCTCACTGCTTAACAAAGTAAGTGTATCGCTCAGAAATGTTAGATAAAAGTAACAATTACACCTGATAGTATATTTGCATTTACAGCGTGTAATAAAAATTGCCGAAAACATGTCTAATTTGCCCCATTCTTGTAGTAATACCGGCCCCGAAGGTGTAACCATAAAAATAGCTTCGCATGACGTAGATCATCCAGATAAGGACGAAGTCGTTCTTAGTGCTGGTGAAATAAAGGTCCATCCTGATTTCAAACCAAACGCATATGCAAGCGCTGATGATATAGCATTGTTAAAGTTAGAGAGAAAAATAGATTTGAAACCTGGATTAATAGAAGTAGCAAAAATTCCATGCGAGGTTGATTTAAGTGAGGATTATCTACTAGGTGAGTCACAATTAATTGTTTTACAGCGAAGTCTTTTACATTTTTATTGTTAAAATCCAAAAGGGTATCTGGCTTTTTTTTAATTTCATAGGACAATGGGGCTCCTCTTTTGGCTGGGGTCTGATGGAAAACAACGTAGCTCCTTCTATTTTACGAACGGCGTATGGTCAAGTTGTACCAATAAAAGAATGCAATTATCATAATGTGGATACACGCAACGTGTGTGTTTTCGAAAGAGACTCAATGGTTGCGTGTTCTGGAGATTCAGGTGGCCCTTTGATGATAGACAATACCATCGTTGCCATTGTAAGAGGTGCATTTCCTTGCAACCAGAACCACGATGACTTAAAAAATGTTTATACGCGTGTTGTGGCGTACCTGGATTGGATTAAGAAAGAAACTGATGTAATTTGTTAACTTTAGACAATAAAGTTATTAGTTAAATACAACATCTGTTTTAAATTAAGTTATTTTCAGCTTTTCTTTTTGCAGTTTATATGTCATAGATGTTCAAAAATAGAGCACAGAAATGGAAAATTAAAGATACAATTTATAAGACAGAACAAGTAAGATGCAAGACAAAGATAGAAGGTAGAAAATATAGGTAAAATATAATATAATACAATAAACCCTTTTTGAGTCTCAACCTACCAATCCCACATTGAAGATGAAAGATGAAAGATGAAAGATGAAAGATGAAAGATGAAAGATGAAAGATGAAAGATGAAAGATGAAAGATGAAAGATGAAAGATGAAAGATGAAAGATGAAAGATGAAAGATGAAAGATGAAAGATGAAAGATGAAAGATGAAAGATGAAAGATGAAAGATGAAAGATGAAAGATGAAAGATGAAAGATGAAAGATGAAAGATGAAAGATGAAAGATGAAAGATGAAAGATGAAAGATGAAAGATGAAAGATGAAAGATGAAAGATGAAAGATGAAAGATGAAAGATGAAAGATGAAAGATGAAAGATGAAAGATGAAAGATGAAAGATGAAAGATGAAAGATGAAAGATGAAAGATGAAAGATGAAAGATGAAAGATGAAAGATGAAAGATGAAAGATGAAAGATGAAAGATGAAAGATGAAAGATGAAAGATGAAAGATGAAAGATGAAAGATGAAAGATGAAAGATGAAAGATGAAAGATGAAAGATGAAAGATGAAAGATGAAAGATGAAAGATGAAAGATGAAAGATGAAAGATGAAAGATGAAAGATGAAAGATGAAAGATGAAAGATGAAAGATGAAAGATGAAAGATGAAAGATGAAAGATGAAAGATGAAAGATGAAAGATGAAAGATGAAAGATGAAAGATGAAAGATGAAAGATGAAAGATGAAAGATGAAAGATGAAAGATGAAAGATGAAAGATGAAAGATGAAAGATGAAAGATGAAAGATGAAAGATGAAAGATGAAAGATGAAAGATGAAAGATGAAAGATGAAAGATGAAAGATGAAAGATGAAAGATGAAAGATGAAAGATGAAAGATGAAAGATGAAAGATGAAAGATGAAAGATGAAAGATGAAAGATGAAAGATGAAAGATGAAAGATGAAAGATGAAAGATGAAAGATGAAAGATGAAAGATGAAAGATGAAAGATGAAAGATGAAAGATGAAAGATGAAAGATGAAAGATGAAAGATGAAAGATGAAAGATGAAAGATGAAAGATGAAAGATGAAAGATGAAAGATGAAAGATGAAAGATGAAAGATGAAAGATGAAAGATGAAAGATGAAAGATGAAAGATGAAAGATGAAAGATGAAAGATGAAAGATGAAAGATGAAAGATGAAAGATGAAAGATGAAAGATGAAAGATGAAAGATGAAAGATGAAAGATGAAAGATGAAAGATGAAAGATGAAAGATGAAAGATGAAAGATGAAAGATGAAAGATGAAAGATGAAAGATGAAAGATGAAAGATGAAAGATGAAAGATGAAAGATGAAAGATGAAAGATGAAAGATGAAAGATGAAAGATGAAAGATGAAAGATGAAAGATGAAAGATGAAAGATGAAAGATGAAAGATGAAAGATGAAAGATGAAAGATGAAAGATGAAAGATGAAAGATGAAAGATGAAAGATGAAAGATGAAAGATGAAAGATGAAAGATGAAAGATGAAAGATGAAAGATGAAAGATGAAAGATGAAAGATGAAAGATGAAAGATGAAAGATGAAAGATGAAAGATGAAAGATGAAAGATGAAAGATGAAAGATGAAAGATGAAAGATGAAAGATGAAAGATGAAAGATGAAAGATGAAAGATGAAAGATGAAAGATGAAAGATGAAAGATGAAAGATGAAAGATGAAAGATGAAAGATGAAAGATGAAAGATGAAAGATGAATATATTTCCCTGACAAAAACAAAAAACAAATTTAAATACACTTACCTTGCATATGTCAGATTGAAGCTTATTAACTTTCATTCAAATTTAACATAAAAAATTTTGTTTCTGTTTTTTGTTATTTAATTTTTTCAAGTTGAATTTCTTAAACTCGCCTCATATGTGAGTGATTAATTTTGTACATGTACATTGTAATATTTTCCATCCATGTTATAGCCTTCATAAAGTAATAAATCATAATAAAAATCTCTGGACGCAGCAAGGGCGTTATGTTAGTGAATTTTCATAAAATGTTTTTAATAGGAAATATAATTTTTTTAAAGAAAACTTGCATCAAATTTGGTTACCAGTATAACCTATATAGGAGAAACAATGTACCATATTTCATCAAAATAAATTTATTGTTTGACAATATACAAAAATCTTCCGAAAATAAACCTAAAATGTGGCAAAAAAACTGGTTTACAGGCGAACCTTAGGTTAATAGTAAATTATGGTATCGAAAGAAACATATAATGAAAAAACGCTACCATAACACAGTTGCTGAGTCCCGAATTTATTTTCTTACAAACATGCATTATCTTTCGATGAAAAATGCAAAAATTGTTATACTATAAGGCTTGTTCGATTAGGAAAAAATTGCATCAGTAACGACTTATGGGCCACCTGTGATTGTAAAAATAATTTTATAAGATGCAGCTCCAGACATCGTATAATTAACATATACATTTTTTTATCATATCTTGTATAATAATGGATATTTTGAGCTTTACCCTAGAAATGTGTCACCCTGTATATATTAAAACAGATAAAAACTAAAACTAACCCGGATATGGGTTCTATGGGGCCTACTTCACGCTCATTTAAAGAAATCTTTCAAAATTCAAAAGTCACTAAAATTGTATCCAACTCTATAAGTAAAATTGTGATGGCCAAAAATAAATATGATTGTAAGAAGAAGAGCATATCTACATTTATTTGTATTAGAAATGTCAGAAAACAAAATACTTATTTACATGTCACTTTGAAAGTAGATCTGACATTTATCAAAATAATTTGTCAGTTGAATATGACATGTACTGTTGCCTCGGACTATCATTATGCACTATTGTATTACGCTTTATAAGAATCTTGTTGTTTTTTGGAGTACGAAAGCTTATTTTACTGTAAAAACATTTCCCCATCCCTTAACCTGAAATGGTTTTCGTTTCATTTAACGTTGTTTTATTATAGCGTCACAGTAGGTTTTAAAATCTGAAAATTATTATATTTTGTGTGAATTTTTTCGTTGCATACCTAGAACAAATTGTATTTTCTTTCAATTATAAATGATTTTGAATTTAAAGTTAAAATGACGAAGAGAACTCTATTCCAGGCACGAGCGTTGTTTTCATTTTTTTAAATATTAATAACATTTATAGGTAAATTAGCAGATTAGCGTATTGTTCGTTTTTTGAAAAAAAAAAATCAGAAACATGCTTAGAGAAACCCTTTTATGCATTAACTATCGGACAAATGCTGTGATCTCAACTCCCCAATACAGTTAAGAGACCTAAAGTCAATTTGAGGTTCTGTGCAAGGTAAACATGCTACAACGGAGCTACAAAAGCAAACTGTAAAAAACTCACCTTGCAGAAGTCCACAGAAAGGGGCAACTACTTACCAACACCGTTTCTCCATAAAAAACTTCCACGTTATTGCACAATTGAAAAAAAAAAACGCTACATAATAAGCCTAATCTGATTCCTTAAAACTAAATAAATATCTAAAACTGCTACCAAAGCATCACATAAAGGGTCTATTTTAAATTAATTTTCTGCAAATAATTTAATTAAATAAAGAACAACAAAGATTGTAGCTGAAACTTAAGGCTTTTTAACGTCTTTTACGACATTTACGCTGCATAGCCGTTCATGTCAGTTTTCTATGTAGAACATGTTAATTTTGACATTTAGAATCGCGACTTTTTTGACGTTGTAAGAATAAACACTTAAAAGCTTATAACTTTGTTTTATTTTAACGTAGAGATTGAAACTTTGGTGCATGGTTTTCTTTTTATGATATAAACCCTCGCACCAAATATGGTTGCCCTCACTCAGTTATTTCCGGAGATATAAAAATTTTCCGAAAGGAAACGCAAAATTTTCCGGGAAGAACTAGTCAGATTTTCCTGGCTAACGAACTTATATATATATATATATATATATATATTTATATATATAAAGTCTGAAACCGACCTCGGATTTGGGTTCCAACGGTCCTAAATAGCGCTCATTTGAGGAAATTTTTTCAAAATTCAAAAGTCGGGATCTCCTCATTAGTGAATTTTTTTTAAGAAAATTCACTAATACAGAGTTTTCATGTTGCAGCTGACATCTATCCCACAATGTTTTAAGAATATATATATATATATATATATATATATATATATATATATATATATATATATATATATATATATATATATATAAATTGAAACTAACGTCGAATATGGGTTACAGAAGTGCTAGTTAGGGGTAATTTGATAAAAATATTCTCAAAATTGAAAAGTCTTGATCTCCTCATTAGTGATTTATTTCTACGAACAGTCACTGAACAAATTACGAAAACGTAAATATATAACGCTTAATTCATACACCTCAAAATATGTAAAAAAAATTCTAAATATATTTCCACAATCACATTATTTGATGATGACATCGGTATAACGTTCTATCCAATCTAAATATATGGTGAGCCTTGCAAATACGGAAGGGGACGTCAGATCACCATACTCACAGAAACTTCCATGTAGGACACCAACAATTACACCATCTACAATTAGAGGGCCACCAGAATCACCACTGCATGTACCAGCTTTGTTAATTCTAGCCGCACAAATATATGTGTCACGTTGTCTACATTCATTATTTTTAACTATTGGCATATCTGCGTACAATAAAACATCTGAAGGTATTGATTTTTCTGTGAGACCCCAGCCATAAACCCGTCCAATTCGTCCCACGTAGCTTTTACCTACATCAGCTCTGGACTGTAAGGTGGTCGGTTGGATTTCTGGGGTGTATATGACAATATCCCACAATTTTACAACTCCTATATCATACCCGGGTGAATATATATAATGTGCCCAGCTTTCAGCTTGTAGTTTGAGCTCACGTGGATTCCCTGATGTAAGATTGTGAGCACCTAAGGTGATATTTATTCCAACGGCACTAAAACACATGAATGTCAATTAAAATAAATAAATAAAAGACTGGGCGCAGCAAGTGCGTTGTGGCAACTAATTTTCATAGAAATATTCTTAATGCTAAATATAAATTTTTAATATATATATATATATATATATATATATATATATATATATATATATATATATATATATATATATATATATATATATATATTATAACGGCCACTTGTCGTGGCTAGGGGGGGGTTAGTGTTAGTTTTCCCTAATATGGGGAATTTCCGGGATGACTTCCGGGACACGGCCTTTCTACGGGATCATGCTCGAGCGCGAACGCCTATAGAGTTTTCTTCAGAGAGTAGGCGTGCTCTCTCGGTATACTCACCCCCTTCCCAAGTCACTGTCGCCGTACACATAAGCCCAGGGTAGATTCTAGTGGAGACAGGGTCCTCCTAAGTTAAGACGAAATCCCCAGGACTTCTGTTTATGGTCTTTATTAGAGATCTAGGGGTAAGGTTTATTTGGGCGGATATTCTGGAGTGTTTAAATGAAATGCTGAATAAATTAAAATAAAATCTATTCACTAACTATTTACAAAAGAAAACAACGGTGTCCTGCTACCAGGGAATTAAGTAATTATAAGGAGCCAGAGGCAGAGGTGGTTATTTGACCATCAAAGCTACGCGCGGATTACACGGGGGTCAAAGCGGCAAGATTTAAGCGGTGCGAGGTGGTGGTAAGGTAGTGAATAATAGCGGGTGTCCCCAAGCGGGTATGCAACATTCAGGGTGTGTCGGACACTACATCAAGCTAAGCTAGCTGTGTACTAAAATATATTGCACTGAAAGGTATTATCTACTGCCCATCATCCAAATGTGTTTACTCACACGCTCCCGGAACCTTGCTCGGTGCGGAAGATACCCTTCTCGGTTCCTGGTTTGTCACCCCCTCCGAACGGATCCGCGGACAGCACGGGAGGCCAGGTGCCGCGTAGATGCTTCGATCCGTACTAGCGCAGTCGCTGTAATACGAATCTACTACAGCCCAGGAGTATACTGGCTAGGATCCTCCCTCCGGAGCACGGCGGCGACCACCCGAAGGGTTGTTTTTGACTGTCCCCTATAATGTAATCACTACGACAGGGACGACTTCCAACACCATCGTGCGGCCGAATCCCTCCGAGATCCCGAGGGAGCCGCAACCTAATGCAGCCCCTAACTCCCAGAGCAGCCCGCCAACGGAGACAGGGAAGAAACTGTCCTCTCTAAGGTTCCCAGTGTCATTGCAGAGCGTTCAACATGTCTACCATGGGCTCGCTAAATAGTATTAGGCTTCCACCTACCTGGGGTACTCTCCGCCGACGGTGCTCACCAAACAAACACTGCTGCGGTGGCCTCGTGAATCGGCGGCCTCGCTAATGGCTCTGCTTACCGGTATATTGTTCTCTCCCTGCTGCGAAATTCTTCTCTTAAACCTCACGTACTTTACTGTTCCACTTACTTGCGGCCGACGTACTCGCTTGTTTGCGGTGACTCTAGAACTGACAACTCTCCGTCAACGTTCCGTCCGGGCACAATTCTTTTCCAAAATCGCCGCCGCCTAATTGCCCCCCTATCAATTATTCTGTTCGACGTGCCGGATTTCGTATATTACTCCACGGAAAATGTTGGAAAATATTCCAACCTTCGCAAATGATAATTGCAGTTTATGGTGTATCATAATGCGGTGGCTATGACGGTAAATTAGGCCGGTTAATCTCTCCAGGATTAACGACTGCGTGACGATATATATATATATATATATATATATATATATATATATATATATATATATATATATATATATATATATATATATATATATATATATAACAAAAACCATGTACCATATTTCACCAAAATAGCTTTATGGTTTGAAAAAATGTTCCCCAAAAATTGGTCGAACTTTCCTGGACAACCAACCAATCCAAGCAAATTACACAAAAACTACACCGGCCAAGATATAATTATTCACAAAACGCTTTTTAACAGACATTAAAAAAAATGTTTACATGAAAATTTACAGTTTCTTTCACGAAAATTCGCCAATGTTATTACACAGATTGGCTAAGTAGTTACACGAGCGTTATATAAAAATCTTTTTACGATAATTATTAAGATTAAGAAAGGTTTTTACACGAAGATTCTTTTTCACGAAAATTCTAAAACCACTATTTCACTCAAGTTTGCAAACATCTTTTTTTACAATAACTCACTTAGCGAACATAAATTATTGATTTCTAGCGTTTCACAAAAATTTGACAAGTTTCACAAAAATTTGACAAAAATGATTTTTGTGAAAACAAAAACTATTCTGGACAAACTGACTACTTAAATATTTTTTATACGAACATTTGCTGAAAAAAGAATTAAAATGATATACCTAAACTCTAATTAAAATTAAAAAAGTCTGGACGCAGCAAGTGCATTATGGAAGTGAATTTTCATTAAAATGTTTCTAATAGCAAACATGTCTCTTAAATGCAAGCAGGCATCAATTTGGTTACCGGTATAACCTGTATAGTAGAAACAATGTACCATATTTTATCAGAATAACTTTTTTGAAAATGTATAAAAATTTCCGAAGATAAACTTAAAACGTTTCCGAGAAATCTCGCCTCCTAGCCGACGAACCTTAGATTAATAGTAAATTGAGTTATTGAATATTTAAGCATTTATTAAAAATTTGCTACCAAAACGACTTACTGCGTCTTGATTTTTTTTACAAACATGCATCATGTTTCGATGAAAAATGCAAAAATTCAATAAGGAATGTTCAAAAAAAATCGTAGGTATCACCAACGACTTATGGGCCACCCTGTGATTGTCAAAATAATTTTATAAGATGCAGCTCAAGACACCCTATAAGTAACGTACACATTTTTTTCTCGTATCTTGCATAATCACAATTATATTGAGCTTTACCGTAGAAATTCGTCATCCCGTATATATGTAAACAGGAAGTACACCCGAATATAGATTCTAGGGGGCTTAGTTTGCGCTCATTTGAAGAAATCTTTTTTAAAATTCAAAAGCCGTGGTCTCCTCATGAACAATTTTTTTTTACAAAAATTATCTAAAAATTATAGACCGTTGAACCATAAACTGAACTAAAACTATTGCCAAAACATCAGAGAAAGTGTCTATTTGAAATGAAGTTTCTGCAAACATTTTATTAAAATGAAGGACAATGATGGTTGAAGTTGAAACTTAAGGGTTTGCAGAACACTATTTTATATAATCCGTATTTATTTCAGGTTCTTTGCCTAATTGTTGCCAATTTTGACGTTTCAAATCGCGACTTTTTACGTTTTGTGGAAAACCCCAATTATTTTTCTTTAAATGCCGCTAACTTTTGGTAAATGGTTCACCCTTATATATATATATATATATATATATATATATATATATATATATATATATATATATATATATATATATATATAAATTGAAACTGACCCCGGATATGGGTTACAGGGTGCCTATTTCGTGCTCATTTGAAGAAATTTTTAAATTCAAAAGTCGGGATCTCCTCGTTAGTGAACTTTTTTTAAAGAAAATTCACTAAAACCAGCACTTGTGAAGCCACGGGCAAAATCTACGACTGTATTAAATATGGAACGGTTTCACTAAGTTAGGGCAAGAACGAACAACATAACATAACATAACATAACATAACATTTATTTAACCATCAACATTTACATGGTTCGTCGCAGATAAAATAATAAAATAATTGTATAACGGACTTACACATGACAAATAGTGGGTGACAATATACATAAAATAAAACAAAATATAAAATGAGCTGACAAAAACACACAACAGTTAATTAAAAATTAAATTCTTCAATTTGTCTTCTAGGCAATTCCCTGACCACCACTGGAAGTGAATTAAACAACCTAACTCCAGTATACCCATGGCTCCTCTGCGTGCGGCTTATCCTGTGATGAGGAATCACAAACTGACTTTTACCTCTAGTTTCGTAACTGTGAACCTGTTTATGGGAGATAAAACTGGCCTGATGGTCATAGATGTAAAGAAGACAAGTAATTATATAACTTGCTGGTAGGGTAAGTATTTTATACCTCTGGAATAGTTCTCTACAACTGTGGTCTTGAGGAACGTTAGCAATCGCCCTAATTGCTCTTTTCTGTTGTATAAAGACACGTTCTGCATGTGGCGAGGATCCCCATAGCAAAATCCCATAGGTTGCAATGCTCTGAAAGTGAGCATAGTAAGTAACCCTTGCGGCGCTTTCATCTATGATGTATCTTATTCTACGGATTGAGTAGATGGCTGAAGATAATTTCCTACACCTATGGTCTATGTGGGGTTTCCAGCTTAAACAACCATCAATATGAAAGCCTAAAACTTTAATATTTTCGCCTGAGTTCTGTAGATAGTCCCTGGTAGTTATGACAAGTCTTGATGTTTTTTCTGCATTAAGCAATAACTTGTTTGCCTTAACCCATGCTTCCACCTGCTGGATGGATTGGTCACCTTTGTGTTTTATAAGGTCTGGAACTGCTTTATTAATTACTGTCGTGTCATCTGCGAAGATGCAACTTCTGTCTGCCCTAATGTTTTCGGGCAAATCGTTAATATATAATAGGAAGAGCATTGGCCCCAGTATAGAGCCCTGTGGTACTCCCAAGTCTACCTGTTTAAAATTTGATGTGGTATTTTGCCAGCTAACCAACTGCACCCTGTTCCTTAAATATGATTGTAAAAGTGTTCCTATTCTGCCTCTCATTCCATAATATTCCAACTTAGAGATAAGGATCTGGTGGTTTACCATATTAAAGGCTTTACTAAGGTCAACGCACAAAAGCTCGGCATTTTCTTTGTCATTAAGTGCTTCCAAGACAAAATCAACTATATATGTCATCGCCGTAGTTGTTGACCTATTTCTTCTGAATCCATGCTGTGAATGGTTTAGGATTTCCTGCCTATCAATATAGCTTGCTAATCTCTCTTTAATAAGTGCTTCCAAGATTTTCGAGATTATAGGGAGAATACAAATTGGCCTATAATTGTTGCAATCGTTCATGTCGCCATTTTTTGGGAAAGGAATTATCTTTGCAATCTTTAATAGATTTGGAAATATACCCTGAGCAAAGCACATATTGACAATTTTGCTCAGTGGGTCTGCAATCACGTGGATTATCTTTTTTAAAAGTACTATGTTTAATCCAAAGATGTCACAAGCTGACTTATTTTTCATCGTCAACACCACCTGCATAATTTCACGTGGGGATGTGTCCTCGAGAAACATTGACCCATTGCTCCGCAGTTTGACACGTTTTATACCAGATATGCTATTCAAATTGAATTTCTTTCCCTTTATCAAATTATTTTTTATACAAAAACTCGCTAAAAATTAATCGGAATAACAAGAATCTGATTAGATAACCGTAAAGTTAAATGAGTCCACAAAAAATTGATAAGTAAAGTCATTAACTAGGATTAGAACTCGTCATGTAGGAGTCGACTATCCGATGTACAGGGCTCAGCTCACTTGGGTACGGTTAACATGTATGTACTAGCAGGTATGTCCCGTAGTACACGTTAAATGTCTATCCTCTTTACTATTTACACAAAACAATTTTGATCTTTGCTTATATTTTAAAGAAATGAAGGAAAATAACGACTTAGACGCATATCTAGGAGCTTGTTAGTCATTTCGTGTGATATTTTTAACTCACATTCATACTCCTACCAGAATTATCAATTTCGACGTTTTAGCTTTCTTGAATCAATTAAAAATTAATTTACCTCTAACGTTTTTGTCTTTTAACATAGAAATCTGAATTTTGGTACATAGGATACTCTTTATGACAGCAACCAGCGTACCGTATATATATATATATATATATATATATATATATATATATATATATATATATATATATATATATATATATATAGATATAACACAGATCTCTAACAGTACAACTTAAGCAATATATTATAGTCATAACAAATTGTGTATAAGGCTAAAATATAGGGCCTGGGAAATATTTCGTCAAATGGAATGGATGTTCTAAAACATTTGGAAGACCCAGAGTAGAGGTAAAAGATAAAACCAGATAATCTTTTTCCAATTGAATTATTGCTAACAATAACGTAGTGTATGTTTTTCATTAGCTATTTCAAGACCTACATACTACATATTTTTTTACTGCGTATTGCGAACGCAACATGTTTACTCACTCTTTGATGCAGTGTCCAGCAGTAATTATATAATAATGAGATATTAGGGATCCTCCACATAGACGCGCGCTATCACTTAACCATATTTCAAGAAATGCTACAAATGGTGCAGAATGTGGTATCGCTTCTTTTCCATAAGTTATGCCGAGACTTGGGATGTTTTCTGGTAGCTCATTTTTCCTTTGTAGAATTGCACCGGTAATAGGTGACACCTAAAATTTAAGTAAAGATACATATGGAATAAACTCTAAAAAAAAACTTAATTCATGGTTAAGAAAAGCAAATTCAATGTAAGAGAGAGAGAGAGAGAGGGAGAGGGGGAGAGAGAGGGAGAGAGAGAGAGAGAGAGAGAGTCTCGGTGGTTCAGTGGTAAGAACGCGTGCCTCTGAACCGAAGGGTACTGGGTTCTATCCCAGGGTACTCCTTTCACTTTTTCAGTACAAACTGTAACGTTAACATCAGCCGAGGTTGTCGCACTGTATTTGAGCAAGTTGAATGCCAACACGTTCCGTCCTTCGGCGTAAATCCGCCGGTCCCGTATCCATGCGATGTTGAGCACATTAAATATCCCTACCCTCCTTATAGAAAGGCAGGTATTCGGCAAGATTTCTAGGATAGTAAGATGAAACTGCTCCCTGGCGTCGGTGTTTCGCCATAGTCGCGGAAATAAGCCGAGGTTAAAAAAATAAAACACACACACACAATGTAAGAGAGGTTGCCGCTCTTTAGAGAAAGCAAGGAGGTTTCAAATTTTACGCTGTGGGTTATAATAAAGCTAAAACGTGGACGGTGTACTCTAGATATTTACATAGAGCACCACAATGGTTCTTGCAGCTCGCGGTGACAAAGCCCCAAATGTTATCTTCCTTTCCCCCCCTTATCCAAAATAGGTCTAAAATGGGGAACGTTTATTTGTACGGTGTGATAATAAAGGTTGGAACCTAATTTATAAATGCGGTATTTAATTTTTTCAAGAAAATGGTATCCTTTCATTAGCCAACTTATAGCGTAAAATTACATTTATGACATCACTTATTTTTGAATGATGACATCATAAGTTTTTCTAAATGCTACGAAACGGACGGACGGCCTTGCTTGGGTGATGCTCGGAAGAGGGACTTGATGGGATGTTGCCTTGAATCTAACACTGTTGGGTAACGAGTCTGAGGGAGAGCTGAGATCTCTAGGGGTGGATTACAACTGGAGATTTGATGGTTTTTTTAACAACACACCACGAGGGCTTGCAGCCTAAATACTATCGTACCGTGGGTGTCGACAAGGAGGAAAGAGTCAACTTGTTAATTCTGGACTTGAAGGTTTGAAGGTTCAGGGAGAAGGAAAAACATGTGCCGGCAAGGTATTCCACACTTGGAAGTCCTCGGGACAAAAGAGTGGGCATAACAAGATGTTCTATGCCTGGTGACCTGGACAGTAAAAGGGTGCATTCGCTCTGTTCCCCTGGTAGATCTGTTGGGGGCAACAGGTGGAGGAACTATGGAAGAAAGCTCCTCTGAGCAGTGCCCGTGCAGATATCTATAAAAAAGAGAGAGGTCACCAAAGGCACGTGTGGGCTAGGGATGGCAGCCTTTGAGTGAGGGTAGGGTCACCGATGAGACGTATAGCTTTCTTCTGAATGGAGTCCAGGATAGCGAGTGTAGAAGCGGCAGAAGCACCCCAGATGTAAGAGCAGTATTCGAGGTTTGGTCTTATTTGTGAAGTATATAAAGTATAGAGATTAGCTGGTGAAAAGTATTTGCGAGCCCGGAAGAGGAAACCTAATTTATTAGCAGCCGCTTCTGCAATTGATGTGACATGTTGGTGCCAATTGAGATTTCGATCCACACAGATGCCAACAAGTGAAAAGGACTCATTACTTTGAATAACTTGGTTGTTTATTGTGATGGGTCTAGGGCTGGTGTATCTCTTATGAGAAAGAAAGCAAGACTGTGATTTGGTGGGGTTGAATTGTAGAAGATTTCTACTTCCCCAGTCAAATATTTTTGGGAGATCCACGGAGATCTTCATGAGTCTGCGATCCTCATCTAATTGGGCTAAAGAGACAGGCTTAGAATATTGTATATTTGAGTGGAGGGTGCTGTCGTCCGCGTAACTGTGAACTGGGTTGGATGTGCTAGAGAGGTCATTGATGTGGAGAAGAAACAAAGAAGGGGCTAAAGCTGAACCTTGAGGAACTCCTGCATTAATTGGATACAGTTTAGAGGAATGGCCATCCACGACGACAGAAATGCTGCGGTTGGAGAGAAAATTTGCTGTCCATGTACAGAGTTTTGGTGGTAGGCCATAGACCGGTAGTTTATTAAGCAGCGCTGCGTGCCAGACCTGGTCGAATGCTTTGGATATGTCTACAGCGACAATCTGGGATTCGCTGTGTGGTCCCATAGACTTGTTCCAGTTTTCTAGTTACTAGGGAATATGCCTCTATTGTAAGATGTCTGAAACAGACGAGTCAGGACAGGTCAGGTCAGGTCAGGTAAACAGTAAACAGTTTTCTTTTAATCTGTAGCACGACCACTTAACTAGTAAAGACCCCACCCCCAAGTGACGCGCCCCACAATTTGAGAATCGCGGATCAAAGATTTCACAATGGAAAATAGCAACGTTGCTAAAATTAATATTATGGTCAGTATCAAGATGATGTTCCGACAATGTACAAGGCTTCTTTGTAGATCAAAATTTTGTATATTGCATATACAAGCAAAAGCTTCTTTGTACAGTGTTGACATACAAACGTAGACAAAACATACTATATCGCTTTTGTTCTGTGTTAATCTACATTTAAAGACTTTGCTTGTTTGCCCTATGTATCTTAAATTATAGTTACTATATGGAATTCATTGCGCCACCTCAGATTCTATAGAAATTGCCTCTTTATTTTTGGTTTATTAAAAATAATATGAGCTTTCGGATGCACTTAAATCTAACTTGCATTTACCCAATTGTGTTGAAAATTATTATTACTATTTAGATTTTACTCACTAATCAACTCTTGCAATCACTTTAACTTACTAAAGAAACATATAATAAACATGGCAATAAAATCATAACAATATCCATATCGTACATCAAGTAAAAAACTAAAATGCGACTTTATATGCGTAAAATTTAATATCCTTATATATAAGATTCCTATCAAAAATCAGCGTTGATGTCAGCACGTGTCTTAAGTGTCTGGCCTCTTGAAAATATTATTATGCTATAATATAAAACCTATCGTATAACAATGTATCTGCCCGCCTCTATATAGGGTGGCGCATTGAAACCGAAACAGACCGATTTGCGCCCAGAGAATTTTTTCTAAGAAATTCTGAAACAGGTCTGTTTTAATATTGAGGGGGACATGTTTTGACATAAAACTCAACTTTGTCACCATCAACCTCTTAAGGGTGCTGATAACAACCCTTATATTTTAAATAGGGAACATGGCTCGAGTGTTGCATCATTTAAAAGCTCTTTCTTTTCTGAATTCAGCACAGTAATTTTTTTGAAAGTTTTATCAACTCGTTTAAAAATTAATCACAGTTGGAGTTGTAAGAACGTATTTAATTCAACTGTGATAAGAATTGCACTAATTAGTAAATTTTTCGTTAAAAAAAACTAAAAAAACAAAACCAAACGTTCAAAAATGTTTATTCAGTTAAGTAATTGTTGACCACCAGCTTTCATACAAAAGTACAAATTTTGATCAAAACAAGCTCTGACATTCTGGAGCATTTGTGGAGTTATTAGACGGCATTCTTCAACAATGCGTCGTCGTAATTCTTCCAGAGATTCCGGTTCTGTTGCGTATATTTTACTCTTTAAATGGCCCCATAGAAAGAAGTCTAAAGGAGTTAAATCCGGTGATCTAGGGAGCCACTCAATAGCACCTCTACGCCCAATCCATTGTCCTGGAAACTCTCTGCTCAAAAACTCCCTAACACGTTATGAAAAATGCGGAGGAGCTCCATCTTGTTGAAACACTAATCGATTTTCTTGATAGCGATCATCATTTTCAACAATGTCAATTAGTAGAGGGTAAACGATATCTTCTAGTAACTCCAAATACGTTTCGCCACTCAAATTGTCATCAAGACAAATTGGTCCGATTAAACGGTCTCCAAAAATGCCAGTCCAGACATTCAATTTCTGTGGAGTTTGAGTGTGAAAATTTCTTGGATTATTATCGGCCCAATAACGACAATTATGACGATTGAATGTAGAGTTTAATAAAAACTTACACTCGTCTGAAAAACAGATATTGAACAGAAAGGTCCCGTTATCAGCTATTTGTGCAGTCATAACTTCACAAAACTCCAGCCGTCGATCAAAATCACCTTCATTCAGTTGTTGTAGATGAATTTTATACGGGTGAAATTTATGATGCTTCAATACTCGCTGAATAGTTCTACTTTTAATGTTTGAAACAGTGGCCATATTTCTCGTGCTCAAAGTTGGGTCTGCAGCAATTTGTCTCAAAACTTCAATCTCAGTAGTCTCATTTCTAACCGGAAATTCACGTTCAGGATCCCGTTTTTTTGTTGGCTACTGAACCACTTTGTCGAAACTTTGCAACTAATTCCAAAATGTATTTTCTGTTAACATGTCTGTTCGGATGTCGTTCATTAAACAAATTTGCGGTACGGTTGGCACAGTCATCGTTTTTGAAAAAAAGAGTATTTATTTTAACTCTTTCTTCTACAAAATACACCATTGTGAAATTAATTTTCGGTAGTAATATCAAGTATCAAACCGACCGATAAACTGAAATAATAAACCGCATTTCTCTCATTCCGATAAGAAATGTTCTGATAGTCAATTTTTTGTTTACAAACCAACAAAACATTGACTATCAGCACATTTCTTATCGGAATGAGTGAAATGTGTTTTTGCATCTTGAACTGTGAATAAGTTTTAAAATAAAACTTCCAAAAAAGTTAGTGTGCTGAAATCAGAAAGGAAAGTGCTCTCAAATGATGTAACACCCGACCCATGTTCCCTATTTGAAATATAAGGGCTGTTATCACGACCCTTAAGGGGTTGATGTGACAAAGTTGAGTTTTATGTGAAAAGATGTCCCCCTTAATATTAAAATTGAAGTGTCTCAGCGTTTCTTAAAAAAAAATTTCTCTGGTCGCAAATCGGTCTGTTTCGTTTTCAATGCGCCACGCTATATAAGCATTAGCAATATTATTTATTTGATTTCTTCGGTAAGCTGATAAATGTACAAAGGCAAACTGATATATAGATAGCCTGGACACGTTTGAGTAAGCAAAATTAAAAATATTATGAGTTTTTTTTAATGAAAATGTAACTTTCTCGCAGACATGCCGTTTTCAGAAAGTCACAGTTTTCTCACTATTACACTCTAGAAAGCTTTTTTTTTATTTTTTTATTTTAACAACACATCACGAGGGCTTACAGCCTAAATACTATCGTACCGTGGGTGTCGACAAGGAGGAAAGAGGCAACTTCTTAATTCTGGACTTGAAGGTTTGGAGGTTCGGGGGAGAAGGAAAAACATGTGCCGGCAAGGAATTCCACAACTTGGAAGTCCTCGGGACAAAAGAGCGGGCATAACAAGATGTTCTACGCCTGGTGACCTGGACAGTAAAAGGGTGCATTCGCTCTGTTCCCCTGGTAGATCTGTTGGGGGCAGCAGGTGGAGGAACTATGGAAGAAAGCTCCTCTGAGCAGTGCCCGTGCAGATATCTATAAAAGAGAGAGAGAGGTCACCAACGGCACGTCGGTGGGCAAGGGATGGCAGTCTTTGGGTGAGGGTAGGGTCACCCATGAGACGTATAGCTCTTATCTGAATGGAGTCCAGGATAGCGAGTGTAGAAGCAGCAGCAGCACCCCAGATGTGGGAGCAGTATTCGAGGTTTGGTCTTATTTGTGAAGTGTATAAAGTATAGAGATTAGCTAGTGAAAAGTATTTGCGCGCCCGGAAGAGGAAACCTAATTTCTTAGCAGCCGCATCTGCAATTGCTGTGGCATGTTGGTGCCAATTGAGATTTCGATCCACAGAGATGCCAACAAGTGAAAAGGACTCATTACTTTGAATAACTTGGTTGTTGTGATGGGTCTAGGGCTGGTGTATCTTCTATGAGAAAGAAAGCAAGACTGCGATTTGGTGGTGTTGCATTGTACAACATTTCTACTTCTCCAGTCTAATATTTTTTGGAGATCCACGGAGACAGAACCCTCCATGAGTCTGCGATCCTCATCTAATTGGGCTAAAGAGACAGGCTTAGAATATTGTATATTTAAATGGAGGGTGCTGTCGTCCGCGTAACTGTGAACTGGGTTGGATGTGCTAGAGAGGAGGTCATTGATGTGGAGAAGAAATAAAGTAGCGGCTAAAGCTGAACCTTGAGGAACTCCTGCATTAATTGGATACAGTTTAGAGGAATGGCCATCCACAACAACAGAAATGCTCCGGTTGGAGAGGAAATTTGCTGTCCACGTACAGAGTTTTGGTGGTAGGACATAGTCCGGTAGTTTATCAAGCAGCGCTGCGTGATAGACCTGGTCGAATGTTTTGGATATGTCTAGAGCGACCATTTGGGATTCGCCGTGTAGGTCCATGGACTTGTTCCAAGAATGGGTAACAAAGGAAAGGAGGTCGGCAGTTGATCAGCGCTGACGGAATCCATACTGCCTGTCGTGGATTAGACTGTGTTTTTGAATAAATTTTAGTAATTCGGTGTTTATATACTTTTCCATCACTTGAGATGACTGAAAGGAGAGAAATAGGCCTGTAGTTGCTAGGAAGCGCTTTCGATCATTTCTTGGGGACGGGTTATACTCGAGCAGTTTTTAAGTTACTAGGGAATATGCCTCTATTGTTAGATGTCTGAAACAGACGAGTCAGGACTGGAGCAAGTTCTGGTGCGCATTTTTTGAGAATAATTGCTGTGATCTCGTCAAGGCCAGAGGCTTTCCTGGTATTAAGAGAAGAGATGATCTTTCGTGCCTTTCTAGTTTTGAAAATGATATCCGTCATTTTATGCGCAACATACCTTATTGCATTTTTGCATCTTCATCGAAATATGATGCACGTGTGTAAAAAAAATTGAGGCGCAGTAAGTCCGTTGTGGTAGCGAATTTTCATTAAGTGCTTCATAACTCAATAACTCAACTTGCTATTAACCTAAGGTTCGTCGGAAACGAGTTTTTCCAGAAACATTTTAAGTTTATTTTCGGTAAATTTATGTACATTTTCAAACAAGTTATTTTGATAAAATATGGTACACTGTTTCTACTATATAGGTTATACCGGTTACCAAAATTGATGCCTGCTTGCATTAAAGAGAGATAGTTGCTATTAAAAACATTTTTACGAAAATTCACTTCCATAACGCACTTGCTGCGTCCAAACTTTTATAGAATCTACTACTTTTTCCTTCTAAAATGAATGCAAGAACAATAGGCAACCTGCTATGCAGTAATCTGTAACAGCAGTTGCATATGTCCGGCTTCAACTTGATTATACCTTCAGATATTCGCCAAAACTCGAAGTATTTCTAATAATTTGGCCACCCACCGTAAATTATTTTGCTTATAGGAAATGTTCCAGGTTACGTAAATATCAATACACCCTCGTATATTATTGTTGTAATTATTTCAGATTTTATGCAACGATGTAGCTTCTTTAGAAACAAACATACAGTAAGTTATAGAAATAAATAAAATAGCAGTATCCAAAATATAATTAAAATAACTTAAATAAACTATTACAACTTAAATAACAAAAATGATAAAAACTAATAGATAGTGATAAAATTAATGGCAAACTAGAATGTATATTTTTCGGATTTTTAAACACTAAAGCAAAAGCACGTCAGTTTTCTCTTCAATCCAGTCCAAATAATTGGCTAATTTAGTAAATGCTGCAGAATTTGTATGATCATCTTCACTACATGAACCTTCATGCACCAAACCGACAACCACTTTTCCAATTACCAGTGGACCACCAGAATCTTCAGCACAAATACCGGTTCCATTGATTTTGGCGGCACATATAAACGCATCAGATTTACCACATTCTTGATTGTCTATTATAGGCATATCGGCATATAATAGAACAAGAGAATCGTTATGTTTTTCTGTGAAACCCCAGCCATAAACATGACCAGTAAGGATTACATAATTATCATTGGCCTGAGATCTGGGTGGTAAGGTGGCTGGTTGAATTGATTCCGTGTAAGTGACAATTTTGCTTAGTTTTATCACTGCAATATCATTGTTAGAAGTAGATTCGTGACGTTGCCAGCTTTCAGCTGGTATTACTACTTCTTCTTTATCTCTTGTCGTAATATTGTGTGCACCCAAATGCACTAAGACGGCAGAGGCGCTGAAAAAAATACCATAGATTATTATTTGATGAACCTCTAAGTCTACACTATATCCAGGCTGGCAAAAAACTCTGGAGTATTGCGTATATCTCCCAAAGTGATAGATAGGAACACGGTAAACAAGAAATTCGAGAGGGCAGCCGGTTAGCGGGTATCTAGAAAGTGTGGGGAATTTAGTTGAGGTAATTTTTTTATCTAGAATCGTTGGTTTTGAAGTGTAAAAGTGTGTTAAGTACTAGGAAATTAAAAAAGTTTTTTTTGCTATCCGTAACTCGAAACCGTTCGGTAGTTACTTAAATTTGAAGTTATTGTAAGTGTTAAGAACCTATATAGGTTTATACAGCCACCTTTTCCCCATTGGATTACATAGAACTGCATTTACAGGGTAAGTCCCCTTTGTTATATAGCCAAGAGAGTCCTGTCCCTGGTAGTTGTTTCTAGCCGTTTCGATAATTAATAAAAGTAGTTATATTGTTTTAGACGAGGTTTTTTTATATGAAAATATGAGTTTTACCCGATTAATTTTTTTTTAAATGGGACATCTTGTATTATATACCATTATCCAGGATAAAAAACTATGTTCTGAGACTTCAACACGTTGTTTAGTGACTTTTCATTAGGAAAATTCACTAATAAAGAGGTATCGATGGTGAGACATTGGAAAAATTTCTTCAAATGAGCACGATTTAGAACCCATTTTCATGGCCAAATAATATGTTTATATATATATATATATATATATATATATATATATATATATATATATATATATATGTATATATATATATATATATATATATATATATATATATATATATATATATATATATATATACATTGTATCCAAATGATATCTTATGGTATCAACAGGACGGAGCACCCATTATACCCAGTGCGAGTATATTTACATACTGTTCTTCCTGGACAGTGATTTGGACAAAATTTGGGAATTACCCTTATTTTGCTAATGGCTTGGATGAGTTCGTTCATCAAATCTTAATGGCTACTTTTTCCTAATAAAAAATTAAAAAATATTTTTAAAACTCAATATCTCGCAAATTGTCTATGTGATTGAAACAAAACTTTATAACTTAAGATAAGATAGACAGACGTGGTTGTGCCAAGTTTCAAGTCGTTGGATCAAAGGAAAATAAAGTTATTCGAAATTAATTGTAAAATAATCCTCGACGTCACTTCAGATTCTGTAATACAATATCTACAACGTTGGACAAAGACATATGACGTTATTTGTACTGCTATGCTATTTAAATAAATCGTAGATAAAAATCTTAACAATGGAAGTTATTGCAAGATGTCGGACTGGAGAGTATTGTGAGAAATACGACAGGGACGCCATCTCGGTGCAGGACCAGGTAGTATGTTGTCACGACAGTTCTAGTTTACACATAATTTATAGATAGATACGGGGTATAATGTATAACCGACTAACAATTGTGTAAATTGTCATCCTTGGACCATTTCTTTCCTATTCCAGGGACAAAGTTTGCATCCAAAAGCGTTAAATTTTAGCATGTGAATGTATACTAATAAATAAAAAAATTAATGAAAGTGATTCAATTTGTTTAAAAGCAATCTAAAACGGCGTTTCATTATGTATAAATATTAAGCTTTCCATTCTTCACGTCCATGGTATTTAAAATTAAAATCCATCTCTCTCCTAGCTTAATCTGACCACACGTAGCTATTTGTCACAGAGAAGCGTGAACGCTTTGAGCATCGCATAACCTCGAAATCGACTCCGTTGATGCTAATTGCTAATACCTTATTAGGACTTTATAATATAAAACAAGTGAGTACCGATATTCTAAGCTTAATGCAAATAGTAGATTAATAATAACCCAATTTTAATTTTAACTTAACTTTAACAAAATGACTGTAGTAGTATATTATGATTGTAACATCCAATGAAACAAATATGAAAGTGATAGGTAAACTGCATTTAGATTGTAGATATTGTATGTATTACCTAGTGAACTCTATACAGAATTCACTGGTAGGTATTACCAAAGTGAAACATAAAAAAAAAAAAAATTATTTTAAAAAGAAGTCCAGTGGCGGGAGGTCTGGAGATCGAGCTGGCCACTCGATTGCTCCTCTGCGTTCGATCCAGCGGCCAGGAAATATTTGGTCCAAATAATCATGGACATTACTTGTAAAGTGTGGCGGAGCTCCATCTTGTTGGAACCAAATATTATCGTTTGGATGATTAAGTTTTATTTGACTTGGGAAGAGTGCTCTAAGTGCTGGTACAATTTGGTTTCTAAATAAATTCAAGTAGCCATCACGATTTAAATTTTCACTAACAGAAAAAGGTCCAGTTAATTTGTTTCCGACCAAAGGATACTGTGTATGGACTTCCTCCGTCCAATGAGGGTTCTCTGTTGACCAGAAACGACAATTGGGCCTGTTAACCGTACCATTCTGATGAAATCTTGCTTCATCTGAAAAAACTATTTCATTCACAAAGTTAGGTCGAGCTTGAATAGATTCTGTCATTATTTCAGGAAAAAATAGTTTGTGATCTGGGTCATTCTCGGTCGACCACATGGTACGAAAGATGCTCTCTTCTCTTAATACCAGGAAAGCCTCTGGCCTTGATGAGATCCCAGCAATTGTTCTCAAAAAATGCGCACCAGAGCTTGCTCCTGTCCTGACTCGTCTGTTTCAGATATCTTATAATAAAGGCATATTCCCTAGTAACTGGAAAACTGCTCGGGTACAACCCATCCCCAAGAAAGGATCCAAAGCGCTTCCCAGCAACTACAGGCCCATTTCTCTCCTTTCAGTCGTCTCTAAAGTGATGGAAAAGTATATAAACACCGAATTACTAAAATTTCTTGAAAAACACAGTCTAATCCACGACAGGCAGTATGGATTCCGTCATCGCAGATCGACTGCCGACCTCCTTTCCTTTGTCCTTTGTTCCCATTCTTGGAACAAGTCTATGGAACAACACGGTGAATCCCAGATTGTTGCTCTAGACATATCCAAAGCATTCGACCAGGTCTGGCACGCAGCGCTGCTTAATAAACTTCCGGCCTATGGCCTACCACCAAAACTCTGTATGTGGACAGCAAATTTCCTCTCCAACAGGAGCATACCTGTTGTTGTGGATGACCATTCCTCTAAACTGTATCCAATTAATGCAGGAGTTCCTCAAGGTTCAGCTTTAGCCCCTACTTTGTTTCTTTTCCACATCAATGACCTCCTCTCTAGCACATCCAACCCAGTTCACAGTTACGCGGACGACAGCACCCTCCACTCCAATATACAATATTCTAAGCCTGTCTCTTTAGCCCAACCAGATGAGGATCGCAGACTCATGGAGGGTTCTATCTCCGTGGATCTCCAAAAAATATTAGACTGGGGAAGTAGAAATCTTGTACAATTCAACCCCACAAAAACTAAGTCTTGCTTTCTTTCTCACAAGAGATACACCAGCACTAGACCCATCACAATGAACAACCAAGTTATTCAAAGTAATGAGTCCTTTTCTCTTGTTGGCATCTCTGTGGATCGAAATCTTAATTGGCACCAACATGTCACATCAATTGCAGAAGCGGCTGCTATGAAATTGGGTTTCCTCTTCCGGGCTCGCAAATACTTTTCACGAGCTAATCTCTATACCTTATATACTTCACAAATAAGGCCAAACCTCGAATACTGCTCCCACATCTGGGGTGCCGCTGCCGCTTCTACACTCGCTATCCTGGACTCCATTCAAAAGAAAGCTATACGTCTCATCGGTGACCCTACCCTCACCCAAAGGCTACCATCCCTTGCCCACCGACGTGCCGTTGGTGACCTCTCTCTCTTTTATAGATATCTGCACGGGCACTGCTCAGAGGAGCTTTCCTCCATAGTACCCCCACCTGCTGCCCCCAACAGATCCACCAAGGGAACAGAGCGAATGCACCCTTTTACTGTCCAGGTCACCAGACATAGAACATCTTGTTATGCCCGCTCTTTTGTCCCGAGGACTTCCAAGTTGTGGAATTCCTTGCCGGCACATGTTTTTCCTTCTCCTCCGAACCTCCAAACCTTCAAGTCCAGAATTAACAAGCTGCCTCTTTCCTCCTTGTCAACACCCACGGTACGATAGTATTTAGGCTATAAGCCCTCGTAGTGTGTTGTTGAAATTAAAAAAAAATGCATTTTACAGGGTTTTACTTTCTTAGACCACAGAATTTTGTGTGCAGACTTTTGGGATATGTCATTAATTTGACCCAATGCTGTTGTAGATACATAAGGATTTTCTTGGACTGATAATCGAACATTAAACGTTGTGTCCTCGTCACTTACTGTTATTGGACGTCCACTTTTTGACAAATCCCTTACTGGCGAAATTCCCCATACTTTTTAACAACCCGTTGCACCGTACTGTTACTAATTTGCCTATCCTAATGAACAGTATTAAATAAAGTGCAAACTTCTTCCAACGATCGTTGACGATCACCATATGCGTACATCATCAAGATGTCAGTACGCTCAGATTCTGTGAGTTTCACTGCCATTTTCAAATTTTTAATTGCACAAGAAAAAGCAAAACAACGACCACAATTGCCAGGTGACAATGTCAATGCAGCACTCGAATTATCTGCTTTATTGACACCAGTACATTTAAATAGGTATGCAGATCTTGATCTTACATTGTCATTTATTGATTTTTTGTCGTGTTATTTTATCAATTCCAAAAAACATGTTGATGTTTCAGAACGTAGTTTCTCATCATGCATCTGAAAATCGTAATAATACAAGGTGTTGCATAAAAAATAAGTTGGAGTCATTTCCTATTAAACCGGAAGTGAGATAAAGTGAATATGTTATAAAAAAGGCTTATTTATGACCACTCGTCATTACAAAAATCCAAAAAAATGTAGTAATTAATACCATAGATATTCGACCGTTCCGGGAATTTTTACTATCCTGTATAAATTAACATGGACCTCCCTCCATTAGGGGTCCTTAAAAATCATTTTTCTTTTAGCATAACGGGTAGCTTTTTCAAATAAACGTTAAACCGCTCTGAACTCTGACATTAAATATTATTAAATAATCTAGAAATATGTATCAGAGAAGCGGCACTGTTAGTGTGTCTGCGAATAGAGGTTTGGTTTGGGTAGGGAGGCAAAAGAAAGAAATATGCCGAACGAAATTTTGTTTGTGATACAAATTTCAAGTATTGCAGAGTGGAAATTGTCAAAATATTATTGACTATTGTAATCTAATTTGTGCCGAAACATACTGCACAAATCACCTCACCTATTTGTATAAGGCATGTTGTATACTTTCAATTAATGAAGCAGATAATAAAGTAACTCATATTTACTCACTTTTCTACGCATCTTCCAGCTGTTATAACATAATTATGAGATAAGAGTGTTCCTCCACATCTCACGTTTTTACCATCACTGCTTTCTATTTGAATTAGTGCTATAAATGGCGCCGACAGCGGATCTGCTGGCTTGCCGTATGAAATAAGGGCAAATGGTATCAGTTCAATTCCTAAATATGCATTTGAAACCTGAAAAATGTTTAGTCGTCTATTAATTTTTTTTTTGTCATTTACTTTGATCGGATGTCATACAAAGTGTGTATTAGAATTCAATGCCCACAGAAAAGAAACTATTACTTTAAGTGACATTTCAAATCAGTGGTATAATAGTGTTTTTCGCATTTTGACCAATAATGAGCTATTTTACAAACCTCGTAAGAAAAGCAGGTATACTAAATTAATTAGTTAATTACGTAATTAATTAAAGGATACTGTTGAAAAAGTAATAGAGTGGTTAGAGATTATTGGATTTAGTATAAAGCAGAACAAAACGGCTCGGGTAATCTACGGCATCGCAAGGGACAATCGTGGCAGCTGCCCGGGAGCGTGGAATAGAGGAGACCTGCTGCAGGTGGATCGGTTCCATGCTCAGGGACAGGGCGGTGTTCACCTCACACGCGGGAGGGACTCTGCTGGCGGGGGTCGCGGCGGGGTGTCCGCAGGGGAGCGTTCTGTCTCCCTTGCTCTGGTGTCTAGTCGTGGACGGCCTGCTGGGGAGGCTCTCGGGAGGGGGGTATGAGGTACAGGGCTATGCGGACGACATTGTCATCATAGTCTGAGGAAAGGTCACACAGGCAGTGTGGGAGCGTAGGCAGACTGCACTGAAAGTGGTGGAAGGGTGGACGGTTGATCAAGGGCTCGGGGTGAGCCCCGAGAAAGCAACCGTCGTGCCGTTTACGAGGAGGAGGAAGTGTGAAAGCCACAGAACTCTCACTCTATACGGTAGGAGCGTTCCAATGGCCAGGGAGGTAAAATATCTTGGGGTCGTATTGGACTCTAAGCTAACCTGGAATGGTCACATTGGAAAAATACTGCGTAAGGTAGTCATGACCTTAGCCGTCACTAGGCGGCTATATGGAAAAACGTGGGGACTAAGACCTAGTATGGCCCACTGGCTCTACACAAGGGTGGTCAGACCATCGTTAACATATGCGGCACTGGTCTGGTGGCCTAAGGTGACACAATCCAGTGCCAAACAAAAACTAGGCAAGATCCAAAGGATGGCTTACCTAGGCATCACAGGGGCCATGTCTTCAACCCCAACAGCCGCCATGGAGGTGTTGCTGGATCTACCCCCCTACACTTAGTTATTATGGGAGAGGCCAGGCTAGGACTATACAGACTAGCCTGCAATGGTAGACTGAAGATCAACCCAGGCTTCAGGGGCCACTGCAAAATTCAGGAGATAGTGAAGGAGCCCATGCTTGAAATGAGGTCAGACTTCGCGAGCCCGCGAATGTGCAGGGAAAACAACTTTACAGTGGAAATCCCTGATCGCGAGGCATGGCGGGAGGAGACGCCGGGCATACCACGGGACGCGCTCGTCTGGTTCACGGACGGATCTGGCGGGGAGCGTGGGACGGGGGCAGGTGTTTACTCGGAAGGACCGAGGGTAAGTCATAGTATTTCCCTCGGAGCCCATGCAACGGTGTTTCAGGCCGAGATGTACGCCATCCTGCACTGTGTGCGGAAGAACAAGAGGAGGGGCTACACCAACAAGCGGATCCTCATAGCCACAGACAGCCAGGCAGCCCTTAAGGCACTAAGTAGCCCACGGGTAAATTCCTGGCTGGTGAGTGAGTGCCGAGACGAGACGAGCGACCTGGCTGGGCAGAATGAGGTGACCCTCATCTGGGTGCCGGGTCACTCGGGGGTCAAAGGCAATGAAGAAGCTGACAGTCTCGCGAAGAGAGGGTCAGCAGAACCATTTATGGGACCAGAAGCGGCTCTGAACGTGTCAAAGAGCACTGCCAGGGGAGCCATTAAGTCCTGGGTCAGAAACCAACACAAGGTGTACTGGGCGGACTGTCCAGGGCTCAGACATGGGAAGTCAATAATTGACGGACCCAGTTCAAAGAGAGCTGTGGAGCTGCTAAACCTTAGCAGAGGACAGCTCAGAAACACAACAGGTCTCTTGACGGGACACATGGCCGTCAAGAAACACCTGCATAAAATGGGGCGGTTCGAAGGAGACCTCGCATGCAGACTCTGCGGCGAGTGGGAGGAATCAGCCCAGCACATCTTGTGTGAGTGTATAGCTCTGGACCGGAAAAGACAACTGATCTACGGTCACTATAGACCGAAGACAAAGCAATATAAAACTTCACCCTACCAATTGCTGTGCAGACTAGTTCAAGGCACAGTGATTTTGGAATGGGTGGAGTAAAACTAGGGGTATGCACAATCAACCAAGGGTTGCGGTGCTATCGGGGCGGCAAGGCCGCGGACGAGCCCTGAGGGAACAAAAAAAAAGGACAATCTACTGTGTTAGAAGTGGCAAATTATTGTATTAAAGTAGTGGATGAATACAAATACCTAGGTGTAACGCTAGACGCTAAGTTACTCTGGACACAATATGTAAGGAAAATTTTGTAGCGTATAATACGATTTTGGTCTTAAGTTAATAAATAACGTTTTTTAATGTTACCGGTGTGTTTAAAATAACTAAATTTATACACAGTGACGACTACGTGTCGCGCAATCAGGTGGGTATACTAGTTATCTACTTCTCTTCCTGTTCTAACAATATTCAAATGAAACCTAACAGTAGGAAATTAGCGTCACAATCGAATAGCCCCTACATCTTGATGTATAAACATCTTATCTTGGTGATTTTTATCCCCAACATGAATATTTTATATGAGTTATTTTCATTTACTTGACAAATAAACTACTATGTCCCCTGTGGGTCCAGGAACGAACTAAAAGAATAGGCCCAAGATAACTCCTGCCTGTCGTACGAGGCGACTAATAGGAGTCAAGTAGGTGGTAGTGGAATTTTCCTTTACGTGATAGTAAAGGATTTTTTTCACGCCCGAGGAGGTAACACACCTTACATCAAGGGGCCGGTGAAGTCCCAATGGACGTTTCTGGTTCTGGTGTATGAGTCGGTTTCCCTTATAAATAAAAATGATGATGGCTCCTCCTTGTAGAAAAGATTCCGGAGATAAAATACCCCACCATTCGGATCTCCGGGAGAGGGGTGTACAGGGGGCGCCTACATCAAGATTTAACATATCCTTCTCGAATATATGAGGCCTAAATTCTAGCCTGAACTCCGTCTAACATCTCCTGCAGGCTAATAGGCCCCAACTTCTCTTCCCAAATCAGTACCAAAACAGCCATTTAATCACCTTAATTTCCCGGGGTATGAGCTCCTTACTTCCTTTAGATTGCATGGAGGCGTGTGCGCATACATACATACATCCGTAGCAATCTACCCTGCACCAGATTCCCCAATTTAGAAGATGGAAGAAAAGTCATACTATGGATAAAACTCTCTCTATCAGGGCTGCAACTAAATTCATCTGTTGCATTTACCGGTCACCTTCTGACAACAACTTTGTCCAGCTCTTCGACTACCTTTCTGAAAAAACTGATGATCTGATTTTTGAATATCCTTCCTCCGAGATCATTATTCTTGGTGACTTCAATGTCCATAATAAGGAATGGCTAGGATATTCAAAAACCGATCCACAAGGGAGAGCATTAGATGCTTTTGCAGTTAGCAATTCTTTAATCAATATGGTTCAGCAACCTACTTACTTTTCTTGCATCACAACACACAGCTTAAGTCTCTTGGATCTCTTTCTTACTACAAAACCTGAATGCTATAAGATATCAGTCACCGCGCCCCTTGGTCGCTTAGACCACGGCATGGTCACTGCTTCTTGCGCAATGCAACCCGAGGACACGCAGTCATCACACCCACGTATCGTTTGGCACTACAACTCCGCGAACTGGCACGAAATGCGGGATTACTTCTCCTCATTTCCATGGGCGTCAGCCTACTTCTTTCATCCCGACCTCTCTGATATCTCACAAAACGTCACCGAAATTATTCAAGCTGGCATGGAATTATTTATTACACGTACACAGAAAACCTGTTCAGCCACTCAAAAACCCTGGTTCTTTGAATCCTGTGACAAGGCCAGACTTGAAAAGGTCGAAGCTCACAACACGCTTCTACACAATCCCAGTCATTAAAACCGTCAAGCATTTAACGACGCAAGAAATCGCTATGTCCGCAATCTTTCTGAGGCAAAAAACTAGTTTAATAACCACATCAAAAACAAAGTCCTCTCAAGCTCCAACAGCAGCAAACCCTTCTGAACTCTTGCTAAATCTATTGGGAATAATTTCTGCAAGAGCACGTTCCCACCTCTGGTTTCAGGGGATGAAATTGTTTCTACTGCCCTGGGCAAGGCTGAACTTTTTGTCTGGTTGTTCGCCGGCAATTATACTCTCAACCCACCTCCAAATGTTCAACCACCAACAGTCCCCAATGTCGCGCAAAAAATGACGGATATCATTTTCAAAACTAAGAAGGTACGAAAGATGCTCTCTTCTCTTAATACCAGGAAAGCCTCTGTCCTTGACGAGGTCCCAGCAATTGTTCTCAAAAAAAGAGCACCAGAACTTGCTCCTGTCCTGACTCGTCTGTTTCAGACACAGGCTCTTATACAATAATTTATTTAAGGATTTTTTCAAGAGAAGCTAGTCAACCAACAAAAATGCCTGATTTAGCCACTTATCATGAGACTAATAGTTTTAAGTTAATCAACTGAAATAATAATAAAAAAAGAATATTTTGCATATTGGCAAAACTTTTAAAATGTGTGCTTTTTATAACAAAATTAAAATTAAAGCGTAAGCTATGGGATAAACTGGAGCACATAACGCCCAGGGGTCTAATTCTTGTCAGTTTCGTTAGCCTTCGCGGACCCCTGGGCGATGTGTGCTCCAGGTTAACATTAGGAAAAGCGATAGGAGCGGTATTTAGAATTTTTGAATTTACTGTTACACTTTCAACATGGCAAAATTTAATTATATAATCTTTTATATATATATATATATATATATATATATATATATATATATATATATATATATATATATATATATATATATATATATATATATATATATATATATATATAGGTATATTCAAAACAAAATCCTGGTATAGCCATCAGTTGCAAAATTAAAACTTTTATTAAACTACCGTTCTTTATTTCCTTATCAAGGCAACAACATGGAAAAAAAGAATTACAATTTACATAAGAAAAATACAAAAGTTTATACATATAAAGCCAGTTTTAAAATACAACTTGAAAAATTTTTATTTTTAAAAACATGAATAAAATGTTGGTGAACTTAGATTGAAGTTTATAAGAGTCAATCTGACATATGTACTATTGTGTATTTAAATTTGTTTTTTGTTTTTGCCAAGGAAATATAAATAGAGGTACCTAGTATTTTGTTTAAATTACTACATTTCTTTACCTTTATTAAATTTTCGTTAAAAGTAATTTGAAAGTCTTCTTAACATATTATTTTAGTGAATTTTTATTTTTAAAAATTCACTAATAGAGAGGTATCGATGGTGAGACTTTGCAAAACTTTTTTCAAATAACCGCAAACTAGGACACCTACAACCCATATCATGGGTCAGTTTCAATTTATATATATATATATATATATATATATATATATATATATATATATATATATATATATCCAACCGATAACTCAAAAAATAATTAACCGATGTCGATGAAACTCGGCAATTGCCTTTCTTTTATTAATGGCTTGGACGAGTTCGTTATCCAGGAAAATCCAACATGTTTTTACAGAAAAATTTTGCGTTTTCTTTCGAAAAAAACATTTTCTCCGAAAATTACAAAGGTTTTTTAACGAAATTTGATGTATATGTTGCATTGCGAAAGATTCTGCTACACACTAAAATTCAACTTTCTAAGTTTATAACAAATTGAGTTATTCAAATTTTGAATTTTCTTTCTCCGAAAATTACAAATTTATTTTAATGAAATTTGGTGGATACGTTGCATTAGTAAAAACCTTATTACATACCAAAAGTACACTTTCTAAGTTTACAGAAAATTGGGTTATTCAAATTTGAAGCATTTAATAAAAATTAACTACCATAACGCACTTGCTTGGTCCCAAACTTTTTATTATTATTTAAAGTTTCACACACATATGCACACACACACACACAGATATATATATATATATATATATATATATATATATATATATATATATATATATATATATATATACTGACAACTCAAAAAGTAATGAGCCGATTTTGATAAAATTTGGCAGGTACGTTTCTTTTGTGCGTGGCTTGAATAAGTTCGTCATCCGGGAATATCCAACAAGGTTTTTCGCGAAAATATTTGGGTTTTCTTTCGAAAAAAAGTTATATATGAAAATAACAAAGCTATGGTGACCATAGTACGTAGGTTTACGTTATAAAAAGTAAACTATATACCAAAATTTAGAATACTATGTTACAAGAAAAAAATTATAAGCATTCAATAAAAAAATGTTCGGTGACAGATAATTTTTATGAACGTTCACTACCATAACGCACTTGCTGCGTTCAGACTTTTTTATCCTAAAACAAAGAACAATATCTTGTAATTTTTGTGAGTATATCACGGACAGATTTCTGATTTTTTTTTTAAGAGTCATGGTTAGAACCACCCTTGTATAGGCCACAAGAGAGTTTCAACAAAAAAGTTATGGCATCCGGAGGGAATAGGGGCGTTTTTTTGTTTTGTTTTTTAAATTTCAACAACGCACCACGAGGGCTTACAGCCTAAATACTATCGTACCGTGGGTGTTGACAAGGAGGAAAGAGGCAACTTGTTAATTCTGGACTTGAAGGTTTGGAGGTTCGCAGGAGAAGGAAAACATGTGCCGGCAAGGAATTCCACAACTGGGAAGTCCTCGGGACAAAAGAGCGGGCATAACAAGATGTTCTATGTCTGGTGACCTGGACAGTAAATGGGTGCATTCGCTATGTTTCCATGGTAGATCTGTTGGGGGCAGCAGGTGGGGGAACTATGGAGGAAAGCTCCTCTGAGCAGTGCCCGTGCAGATATCCATAGAATAGAGAGAGGTCACCAACGGCACGTCGGTGGGCAAGGGATGGTAGCCTTTGGGTGAGGGTAGGGTCACCGATGAGACGTATAGCTCTCTTTTGAACGGAGTCCAGGATAGCGAGTGTAGAAGCGGCAGCGGCACCCCAGATCTGGGAGCAGTATTCGAGGTTTGGCCTTATTTGTGAAGTATATAAGGTATAAAGATTAGCTGGTGAAAAGTATTTGCGAGCCCGGAAGATGAAACCTAATTTCTTAGCAGCCGCTTCTGCAATTGATGTGACATGTTGGTGCCAATTAAGATTTCGATCCACAATAATGCCAACAAGAGAAAAGGACTCATTACTTTGAATAACTTGGTTGTTTATTGTGATGGGTCTAGGGCTGGTGTATCTCTTATGAGAAAGAAAGCAAGACTGAGATTTGGTGGGGTTGAATTGTACTTCCCCAGTCTAATATTTTTTGGAGATCTACGAAGACTACGTTGATCGGGGAAGAAAATTAATAGGAAATATAAATGCAAAATGTAAAAAGGCTGCCTATAGAAGCCCAAGAAAAAAACCTCCTTTTAAATTTGTTTGTACTACATGAGAGTTTAATTTTACTCTTATGAAAATTTGCTATAATATACAATTTGCTGCGTCGGAAATTTTTCAGTACTCTCATAACATTTTTAACACTTAAGAAATTAGTCCACTTTAATAATATATTGCGTGATAAACTTTGCATTGTTTATTAATTAACAGCTCAGCACTTTTAGAGGACAAAATATAATTATGTTCTACATTTCCTCTGATGAGTAAGCCAAAGAAAGACAAAACAAATAAACAATGTTAATGCATTTAAAATAGTGCAAAGTAATCAAAAGTAAATAAACAAAGAGGATGCAAAATAAAACCATGTATGTGTCAATTTTAACTGTGAATGACCAAACCTGAAGGTCTTTAACCTAGATTTTTGCAACGGTGCATTCTATTAATTCCTTTCAATATTTTACATTTTTACTAAATTCTTTTTTATTACTAAATCAATGTATTGTTATAAAAATACCTTACCGATAAAGCAGACAAAAGATATAAGATGACATCTACTATTTCCATGTTTTGCAATTTAAAAACCACTTAAACAATATATGAAAATTTAAAATATAAATTATAACGTTAATATGTTACTGATGGTCACTCTGATACGTTATCAAAATTCAGGCGGAAGAATAAAGAAACCAAATTAATTTTAAGGTAGAATAAATATATTGATTTAAATAAACCCGACGCAGTAAGTGCGTTATGGTTGTGACTTTTTATAGAAATGATCTGGCACCAAACATTTTTAAAAATAAATTCTCTGAATTTTTTTTTTCTTGTACCCTGTAGATCTAAATTTTGGCACATAATTTACATAGCTCTGTTATTTTCGGAGAAAAATATTTTTCCGAAAGAAAACCCAGATTTTTTGGTCCTATTTACTGGCTAACGAACTTATCCAAGCCACTTACTAAAGGAAGGTACCTGCCGAATTTCGTCAAAATCGGCCTATTTAATTTTTTTAATTTTTTGGATTATCGGTCCAAAAAAGTTCTATTCATCTGATATTTTTAGGGAATTTTCTTTAAAAAAATTCACTAATGAAGAGATCCCGACTTTTGAATTTTGAAAAAAATTTCTTAAAATGAGCGCGATCTAGGACCCCTAGAATCCATATTCAGGGTCAGTTTCAATTTTTATACGTTTATGTATATATAATATAATATATAATATATAATATATATATATATATATATATATATATATATATATATATATATATATATATATATATATATATATATATATATATATATATATATATATATATATATCAACAACACACCACGAGGGCATACAGCCTAAGTAATATCGTACCGTGGGTGTAGACAAGGAGGAAAGAGGCAACTTGTTAATTCTGGACTTGAAGGTTTGGAGGTTCGGGGGAGAAGGAAAAACATGTGCCGGCAAGGAATTCCACACCTTAGAAGTCCTCGGGACAAAAGAGCGGGCATAACAAGATGTTCTATGTCTGGTGACCTGGACAGTAAAAGGGTGCATTCGCTCTGTTCCCCTGGTAGATCTGTTGGGAGCAGCACTATGAAAGAAAGCTCTTCTGAGCAGTGCCCGTGCAGATATCTATAAAAGAGAGAGAGGGAGAGGTCACCAACGGCATGTCAGTGGGCAAAGGATGGCATCCTTTGGGTGAGGGTAGGGTTACCGATGAGACGTATAGCTCTCTTCTGAATGGAGTCCAGGATAGCGAGTGTAGAAACGGCAGCAGCACCCCAGATGTGGGAGCTGTATTCGAGGTTTGGTCTTATTTGTGAAGTATATAAGGAATAGAGATTAGCTGGTGAAAAGTATTTGAGACCAGTTCCTAAATAAAGTAACTACAAATTTAATGAAGTAATTGAACGCTACGTTTATGAGGGATTTTGGTGAATTTTCATTAAACAACATAATAACTTATGTTTGTGATTTTTCTCTTGTTTCCGTAGTCATTTTGGTAAGGGGTTTATATATATATATATATATATATATATATATATATATATATATATATATATATATATATATATATATATATATATATATATATATATATATATATATATATATATATATATATAATTTACCAAAATTTAGGTCTATAAATTTAAAGACAAAAACTTTAGAGGCATTAAAAAAAGTTGTGGTTTTCCTCAAAACGTAAAAAGTCGCGATTTGAAACGTGAAAATTAGCAACATTTAGGCAAAGAACCTGAAAGAAATACGGATTGTGTAAAGAGTGTTCTGCAAACCCTTAAGTTTCAGCTTCAACTATGATTGTCCTTCATTTTACTAAAATATTTCCAGAAAATTCATTTTAAATAGACCCTTTCTCTGATGCTTTGGCAGTAGTTTTAGTTAAGTTTATGGTTTAACGGTCCATAATTTTTAGCTAATTTTCGTAGAAACAATTCGTCAATGAGGAGACTGCGGCTTTTGAATTCTGAAAAGATTTCTTCAAATGAGCGAGAGATAAGCTCCTAGAATCCATACCCGGGTTTACTCCTTGTTCACATATATACAGGGTGACGCATTTCTACGGTAAAGCCCAACATAATTGTTTTATGCAAGATACGAAAAAAAAATTGTATACGTTACCTATAGGGCGTCTTGAGCTGCATCTTATAAAAATATTTTGCCAATCACAGCGTGGCCCATAAGGCGTTGGTGATACCTACAATTTTTTTTGAACATTCATTATTACATTTGTCAATTTTTCATCGAAATTGAAGCATGTTTTTTTTACAAAATCAAGACACGGTAAATGCGTTTTGGTAGCGAATTTCATTAAATGCTTCAAAATTCAATAACTCAATTTGCTATTAACCTAAGGTTCGTCGGCTAGGAAACAAGTTTTTCCGAGACATTTCAAGTTTATTTTCGGAAAATGTTTGTACATTTTCAAACAAGTTATTTTGATTATATATGGTATTATATAGGTTATACCGGTAACCAAATTGATGCCTCCTCGCATTAAAGAGACATATTTGCTGTGAAAAACATTTTTATGAAAATTCACTTCCATAACGCACTTGCTGCGTCCAGACTTTTTATTATATTAATTTGACTTTAACATCTTTCATCACAAAATTTAATATCATACTTTAGGAAATCACTTGTGATCACCTACTTTTAGACTCTTAACAGTGTAACGTATCAAATTTCAGATTTTTAACTCATTCTAAAGAGCGTCGGTGGTTCAGGGGCAAAAACGTGTGCCTCTGTACCGAGTGGTACTGGGTTCGATCCCAGGATACTCCTTTCACTTTTTCAGTACAAACTGTAACATTAACATCAAAAGAGGTTCTGGCATTGTATTTGAGCAAGTTGAATGTCTGCACGTTCCGCCCTTCGGAGGGGGCGTAAAGCCGCCGGTCCCGCGTCTATGCCATGTTGGGCACGTTAAAGATCCCTACCGTCCGCACAGAAAGGCAGGGGAATTTCCAGGATAGTGAGGTGAAACTGCTCCCTGGCGTCGGTGATTGGCCATAGTCGCGGAAATAGGCCGACGTTAAAGAAACAAAACGCACACACATACACACAACTCATTCTAACAATTAGTAGGATTTTTCTCAGATTTAATAAACTCGGGAAATTAGTTTTAAAAGGTGGGGGGGGGAGGGGGGGTTCCGTCAACCGTGGCAAAATAAAAAACAAACGTAACTTAAAATATTTATTAAAATAAATTATTTTTGTTGAAAATTTAATAACACATTAAAAACGATCAAAAGATAGTGGCTTTTTTTAAAAACAATTTGCGGCACTAATCCAGAAGTATATCAGTTTTCTCTTCAATCCAGTCCAAGAACTTAGCAACATTTGTAAATACGGAGGGATAGGTGTAGTCTCCCACAAAACAAAAGCTTCCATGTACCAACCCAACGAGTTTTTTATTGATGATAAAGGGACCACCAGAATCTCCACTGCAGGTTCCAGTTTTGTTGACTTTAGCTGCACAAAGGAACATCTCAGGTTGTCCGCATTCTTCATTATCTACTACCGGCAGATCACCGTATAACAGAGCGGTTGCTGGCTTGTCTTCTTCAGTTTTACCCCAACCATAAACACGTCCGATCGATCCTATGTAAGTTTGGTTAACCTCAGATCGGGAGGGTAGTGTGACCACTTGGATCGCCTTGGTAAATTTGACACTTTCCTTCAATTTTATGACTGCTATGTCGTTTATGATTATTGGTTCATTATTCTCCCAACTTTCAGCTTCCATAACGACTTCATTTTCATTTATGTGGGTTATATTATGAGCACCCAAGTGAACTGATATTGCTGTAGCACTGAAACACAAGAAGTATTGCTGAATATTTATTTATTTATTGATCTAAATACCTAATAGAACAGAGTTCCCGTAATAAGATATCATTTTTTATGTATTTTTTATTTCAACAACACACCACGAGGGATTACAGCATAAATACTATCGTACCGTGGGTGTCGACAAGGATGGAAGAGGCAACTTGTTAATTCTGGACTTGAAGGTTTGGAGGACCGGAGGAGAAGGAAAAACATGCGCCGGCAAGGAACTCCACAATTTAGAAGTCCTCGGGACAAAAGAGTGGGCATAACAAGATGTTATTTGTCTGGTGACAAAGTAAAAGGGTGCATTCGCTCTGTTCCCCTAGTAGATCTGTTGGGGGCAGCAGGTAGAGGAACTATGGAAGACTTTTCCTCTGAACAGTATCCGTGCAGATATCTATAAAGGAGAGAGAGAGAGAGGTCACCAACGCCACGTCGGTGGGCAAGGGATGGCAGCCTTTGGGTGGAGGTAGGGTCACCGGTGAGACGTATAGCTCTCTTCTGAATGGAGTCCAGGATAGCGAGTGTATAAGCGGCAGCAGCACCCCAGATGTGGGAGCAGTATTCGAGGTTTGGCCTTATTTGCGAAGTCCGGAAGAGGAAACCTAATTTCTTAGCAGCCGTTTCTGCAATAGATGTGACATGTTGGTGCCAATTGAGATTTTGATCTACAGAAATGCCAACAAGTGAAAAAGCCTCATTACTTTGAACAACTAGGTTGTTATGTGATGGGACTAGGGTTGGTGTATCTTTTATGAGAAAGAAAGCAAGACTGAGATTTGGTGGGGTTGAATTGTACAAGATTTCTACTTCCCCAGTCTAATATTTTTTGGAGGTCCACGGAGAGAGAACCCTCCGTGAGTCTGCGATCCTCATCTAATTGGGCCAAAGAGACAGGCTTAGTATATTGTATATTTGAGTGGAGGGTGCTGTCGTCCGCGTAACTGTGAAGTGGTTTAGATGTGCTAGAGAGGAGGCCATTGATGTGGAGAAGAAACAAAATAGGGGCTAAAGCTGAACCTTGAGGAACTCCTGCATTAATTGGATATAGTTTAGAGGAATGGCCTCCCACGACAACAGAAATGCTTCGGTTGGAGGGGAAGTTTGCTGTCCAGGTACAGAGTTTTGGTGGTAGGCCATGAGCGGGAAGTTTATTAAGCAGTGCTGCGTGCCAGACCTGGTCGAATGCTTTGGATATGTCTGAAGCGACAATCAGGGATTCACCGTGTAGTTCCATAGACTTGTTCCAATAATGGGTGACAAAGGAAAGGAGGTCAGCAGTTGATCTGCGCTGACGGAATCCATACTGCCTGTCGTGGACTAAACTGTGTTTTACAAGAAATTTTAGTAATTCGGTGTTTATATACTTTTCCATCACTTAAAAGACGACTGAAAGGAGATAAATAGGCCTGTAGTTGCTAGGAAGCGCTTTGGGGACGGGTTGTACTCGAGCAGTTTTCCAGTTACTAGGTAATATACCTCTATTGTAAGATGTCTGAAACAGACGAGTCAGGAAAGGAGCAAGTTCTGGTGCGCATTTTTTGAGAACAATTGCTGGGATCTCGCCAAGGCCAGAGGCTTTCCTGGTATTAAGAGAAAAGAGCATCTTTCGTACCTTTTTAGTTTTGAAAAAGATATCTGTCATATACGCGACATTGGGGACTGTCGGTGGCTGAACATTTGGAGGTGGGTTAAGAGTAGAATTGCCGGCGAACAACGTGGCAAAAACTTCAGCCTTGCCCAGGGCGGTAGAAATAATTTCATCCCCTGGGACAAGAGGTGGGAACGTGCTCTTACAGAAATTATTCCCAATAGATTTAGCAAGAGTCCAGAAGGGTTTGCGGAGTTTAAGAGGACTTTGTTTTTGATGTGGTTATTAAGAAAGAATGCGGACATAGCGGTTTCGTACGTCGTTTTCTTGACTGGGATTGGGTAGAAGCGTTTTGTGAGCTTTGACCTTTTCAAGTCTGGCCTTGTCACAGGATTTAAAGAACCAGGGCTTTTGAGTGGCTGAAAAGGTTTCCTGTGTACGTGGAATAAATAATTCCACGCCAACTTGGATAATTTCGGTGACGTTTTGTGAGATATGAGAGGGGTCAGGATGAGAAAAGCAGACATACGCTCATGGTCAAAATAAGTACATATACTTATAGACAATTAAGAAATGCAATCGACGCCCTCGTGGCGCAGGTTGCTGGGTGCCAGCCTGCTAAGCGATTTAATAAACGTGAAGAAAGATAATAATTTTAGAAATCACAAATAGTCAATAGTTAGCTTTATATGTCAGTTTGGCACTTTTCGACTTCACTCAAATTTATAAAAAGGTTTTTTTCATATTTGTTATTGAATAATTAGTTTATTAAAACTCACGTTATATGTAAGTATTTTTAACTTTTATATTTTTCCTATGTAAATTGTAAACTTTCTTCTTTCCATGTTGTAGCCTTGCGAAAGGAATATTTTTTCCGAAAGCTCGGCATATAATAAAGAGTTTTATTTTGCAACTGACGGCTTTCCTACAATTTTTTGATAAGTAACACTATTATCGTCACAAAAACTTAATACTTATATATATATATATATATATATATATATATATATATATATATATATATATATATATATATATATATATATATATATATATACAGTGTGTCCCAAACTGGATGGGAATGTATTGCTACCTCCGTTATTATTAGAGATAGGGTGAGGGTTGGATTAGCAGTGTTTTATAGAATTTCATACTGGTTCCAAATATGACTTGTATTTTGCCCTGCCTCTTTTCGTTTTACAGTTATTTTGAAAAAACAAAATTTGTCGATTCCTTTTTCTTCAATATCTAAGTAGGCGTTGATTTGACATGTTTAAGACTTGCACGTCATCTGGATACTTTTACAGTGTAATATTTTTGTGCTATTCTCAACTTTGGATTGTCATTTGTTTTTTAGCTACATTTATCAACGATTATTTTATTATGGCAGCCATATTGGATTATTTGCTCATGTGATAGCCTGTGAAATAAGCTTTCCAATGATGTACAACATGCTGGAGAAATCTTGTAATTGCACTGACAAATTTGAGGAAAACCATTTCAAGAATATTAGACTATGAAATCCAATACTAGAAAACAAATGACAAAAAAAAAACTGTTCAAAAAGCAGTAGGCCATGGAGTCTAACAATAGACTTCTACTTTTAACATAATTTTTCGTAATGATTCATGATAAAAAAATATTGTGTTTTAATTTACAATACTTAATTAGGTAATAATGCTAGGTAATGTTATGTGAAACAGTTTAATAACGAAACCCGGCAATAACAAATAGAAACTTAAACCCCACAAAACAACACAATTAGAAACGGAACTCAACAAATAATAAAATAGAAATTTAAAAATACACTAAAAAGAAAATTGTTCAATATCGCCACCGATTTGTTCAATACACTTTATACACCTTTTTGAAACATGCCTGCAAACTCTGGTGAGGGTGTTTTGGTGAATATGATTTATAGCTTCCGTGATTCTATTTTGTAATTCATTGATATTTTGTGGTGGAATGAATTTATACACATTATTCTTCAGAGTACCCCAAAATCAGAAATATCATTTGTAATAATGGGCCGATTCATTGGTGTGCTCAAAGTTCCTATTTTTTTATCGTGAATCATTACGGAAAATTATGTTAAAAGTAGAAGTCTAGTAGACTCCATGGCCTACTGCTTTTTAAACACTTTTTTCTCATTTGTTTTCTGCTATTGGGTTTCATAGCCTACTATCCTCAAAACGGTTTATCTCAAAATTGTCAGTGCAATTACATGATTTCTCGAGCATGTTGTACATTATTGGAAAGCTCTTTTCACAGGCTATCACATGAGCAAAAAATCTAATGTGGCTGCCATAATAAAAACGAACGTTGATACCTGTAGCTCAAAAAAAAAATGACAATCCAAAGTTGAGAATAGCACAAAAAGATTACCCTGTAAAAAGTATCCCGATGATGTGCAAGTCTTAGACATGTCAAATCAACGCCTACTTAGATATTGAAGAAAAAAGAAATTGACAATTTTTCTTTCAAACTAACTCTAAAACAAAAAGAGGCAGGGCAAAAGAAGTCATGTTTGGAACCAGCATAAAATTATACAAAACATTGCTAATTTAACCGTCTCCCTATCTCTAATAATAATGGAGATAGCAATACATTCCCATCCAGTTTGGGACACACTGTATATATATATATATATATATATATATATATATATATATATATATACATGTATATATATATATATATATATATATATATATATATATATATATATATATATATATATATATATATATATATAGGCTGTTTCAAAAAACATGCACCATCGCTGGTGGGGCAATTCCTTACTAAAAAATAGGAAAAAAAGTTTCTGTGCACATGGGCCCGGAAACGCATAGTTTCCAATATACAGGGAGTTGAACTTTAATTTTATTTTTCTTTTTTATAAATAGTTTGAAAACCACTGGATTTATTTTAATGAAACTTGGAACTTGAAAGTGTATTATGAAAGTGCATATTTTCAAGTGAAAATCTGCTTACAACTGCGTCAGTGGCGTGCGTACGGGGTAACTGTAAAAATTCATTTGGGGAAAAAATATGTGCGCCACTGTCTTTTTCCAATTTTGATACATCAGTTATGAAGCTTATTACATAAGACACAAAAGCTGCCTCTTGGTATTTTTTCGTTCAGGGTATACCTTAGGAGATATATATATATATATATATATATATATATATATATATATATATATATATATATATATATATATATATATATATATATATATACTATCTTCTCTGCAAACCGATTATAGAGAAGATGAAAAGCTATTGTAAAACCAAAGGGAATGCCTCTTCATCTATATTTAACACCTACTTACTTTGTTACACAGTGTCCGGCTGTCAAAACATAATTTCCTGTTATAAGGGACCCACCACATCTAAAAGTGTGACCATTGTTCTTTTTCACACGAATATAAGCTATAAAAGGTGCCGAATGGGGCTCGGCTTCTTGGCCGTTTGTTATTAATACACTAATTATATCATCTAAGCCGCCATCATTTACTCCTTCGGCCTGGTTTGTCACCTGCAATAAAAAAAAAAACTGATGTATTAAAGGTGTCCGTTTTTAAGCTCACCCATATGAATGTCGGTTATTATAGCAGATTATATTTAAGGGAGGGGGTGGGGGGAATGTAGGCTTTGTTTGTCACTTTGGTCTATTGTGTGACACTATTAGAGATATAATAAATAAATTAGAGCAATGTAACGCAATTTGATTGTAATCAATTACCTTGAGAATTAATAGGTACACTTGGAGAACCCAAATCACCACAACACATTTTAAAAGCGTCATCAGAGGATGAAACATTCTGAGAATGAAACATTCTCAGAATGTTTCATCCTCTGATGACGTTGACTTGGTTAGTGAAACGATCGTCAGTTCTTTGAAAATGTGTTGTGGTGATTTGGGTTCTCCAAGTGTACTTATCAGTGCTCATCACAGGTTTCAATCTTGACTTGGTACCTTAACTTCTTCAATTATCGCAACCCAAAATCTATTTTTTCCAGGCAAAAACCACTAACGATGACGGTTCAAGACATCGCGAAGTCACGATTTTTACGAGGAAGCTAAACGTGTCATCGTATTTTCCATGTCATCCTAGATGTAGAACTTAGAGCATTCAAATTTCTTTCTAATAGGCATGCCATGCCTAATTTTTACATATTTGAATAAAGAGTTTTGGACTGTGACTTTGTATCACATGATTCGTTCGATTTGGACTGCGTTCGATTTGTGATTTTAACAATATTGGAAAACATTGTTTTGCAAAGATTGCCCTGGCAAAAAAGATTTCTTAAATATATGACGTTATAAAGTCTTTAGTATGAATCTAAATTAGGTGTCTATATTAATATGAAATTGAGTTATTAGAGTTTCAAGGATTTTTTATTAAAATCCGCTACCATAACGCACTTGCTGCGCCCGGACATTTTCATCATTAATTATGGTGATATTGATAATTAAAAAAGTCTGGACGCAGCAAGTGCGTTATGGAAGGGAATTTTCTTAAAAATGTTTTTAATAGCAAATATGTTCCTTCAATGCAGGCAGGAATCAATTTGGTTACCGGTATAACCTATATAGTAGAAACAATGTACCATATTTTACCAACATAACTTGTTTGAAAATGTACAAAAATTTTCCGAAAAGAAATTTAAAACGTCTCCGAGAAAACTCGTTTCCTGGCTGACGAACCTTAGGTTAATAGCAAATTGCGTTATTGAATTTTGAAGCGTTTAATGAAAATTCACCACTAAAACGCACTTACTGCGTCTCGATTTTTTTTACAAACATGCATGAAAAATGAAAAAATGCAATAAGGACTGTTCAAAGAATATATAGGTATCACCAACGACTTATGGGCCATCCTGTCGTCACACTAATTTTATAAGATGCAGCTCAAAACACCCCATAGGTAACGTATAACATTTTTTCTCGTATCTTGCCTAATAACAATTATATTGAGCTTTACCATAGAAATGTGTCACCCTGTATATATGTAAACAGAAAGTAAACTCGGATATGGATTTTAGGGGGTCTAGTTTGCGCTCATTTGAAGAAATCTTTTTAGAATTCAAAAGCCTTGGTTTCCTCATTGACTAATTTTTTCTACGAAAATTAGCTAAAAATTATAGACCGTCAAACCATAAATTTAACTAAAACTACTTCCAAAGCATCAGAGAATGTGTCTATTTGAAATGATTTTCTGTAAATATTTTATTAAAATGAAAGGCAATGATGGTTGAAGCTTACACTTAAGGGTTTGCAGAACACTGTTTACATAATCCGTATTTCTTCCAGGTTCTTTGCCTAAATGTTGCCAATTTTGACGTTTCAAATCGCGACTTTTTACGTTTTGTGTTAAACCCCTTTTTTTCTTTAAATGTATATATATATATATATATATATATATATATATATATATATATATATATATATATATATATATATATATATATATATAAATACATTTAAAAATATATATATATATATAATTGAAACTGACCCTGGATATGGGATATGGGTTCTAGGTGGCCTAGTTCGCGCTCATTTGGAAAATTTTTTCAAAATTCAAAAGTTGAGAACTTCTCGTTAGTACTTTTTTTTCTGTTGAAGAAAATTCACTAAAACAAGCACTTGTGAAGCAACGGGTAAAGTCTCCGATTCTATTAAATATGGAACGGTTTCACTAAGTTAGGGCAAGAACAACAACCAGATATGCTATTCAAATTGAATTAAGTCCTAAAACTTTCATCTCCTCTTTGTCTAATTATTTACTATACAAAAACTCGCTAAAGAATTCTTCGGAATAACAACAAACTAATTAGATAACGGTAAAGTGAAATGATACTAAAACAAAAATTGAAAAAAGTAAAATCACTAACTAGGATTCGAACTCGTCATGCAGAAGTCAACTGAATTTGATTATCAGATTTACAGGGACTTAGACCACTGATCTATACTCGACATGTGTCTACTAGCAGCTATATCCCGTCATACATGTGTTCAATGTAAATTTAACATTTACATAAAACTATTTTGATTTACAATAGACTTTTTGCTCATATTATAACGAAATCAAGGAAACCAACGGCTTAGACACATATAAGGAGCTTGTTAGTCATTTCCTGTAGTAGTTTTCACTCTCATTCGTACTCAATCAATTTTGACCTTTGAACTTTCTTGAATCAGATTTAATTAATTAAAAATTAATTGACCTCTAACTTTTTTGTTTTTCAAGATAGAGATCTGAATTTTGGTGCACAGAATACTTTATGCCAGAAACCAGTTTATTAAATTTGGTTGCCCTTACTTTGTTATTTCCGGATATGTATATGTGTGTATATATATATATATATATATATATATATATATATATATATATATATATATATATATATATATATATATATATATATATATATATATATAAACTGACCCTGGATATGGGTTCTAGGGGGCCTAGTTCGCGGTCATTTGAAGAAATTTTTTTCAAAATTCAGATGACGGGTTCTCCTCAATAGTGAATTTTTTTTAAAGAAAATTCACTAAAAAGGTAGTTAATTGTTTGCTTTTGTTGTTGAGTAACTTAAATTTAAGAGCTATTGTTAGAATTAAGACTCACCAAAAAGACACCACAAACAGCCAAAAGTGTTGCTGCTTTCATTTTTTAAAAATTTGTTCTGAACGTTTAACACAAGTTCGAAGGAAGTCGTTGATAAAGTCTTGCAAGTGATAAATATTGTTTTTCTTTTTAGTTTTGATAAAATATCACCTGTTAAAAATATAAAATATAAATAAATGGAATTATTTGTGGTATACTCCTCAAAAAAGTTTTGTACCTTCAAGAATAAGCTGACTTACTGTTATCAATATTCCGTTATGCTGTAATAGCCCAATAAAAATAATAGCAGAACAATCTAAAAGTGAAGTTAATGTAAATCCTAAATAAACAGCAGGCAACGCTTGTGCTCCGGCTATCTCAGGGTGGTTCGGGTTGAACGTTTTTCTTTCAACCCTGGTTGTATATTTCTGGAAGGAGCATTAATTCAATAAACAATTTATAAGAGCACTAGCAGTCTTAGATGCTTGCAGTCGACTGCAAACTCTAGATGGTCAGTGTTTATTCACGACACGGCTGAATTAGATAAAAATATGATATAAATGTGCTAGGTAATGCTTGGCCTATAAATAGTTGTTAGTATAACATCAATGGAATGGTGAAAAGTAAGAGGCATCACGTCATAGGTACGTGCAGTATACTTGCCTAAGCTTTAAATGAGGAGCCCAAAATTTGTAGGACCTGTAGAACATGTAGTAAAACATTGACTAAAACAATTCACTGACTAAACTAAGGTTTTATTTTTTATTTTTTTATTAGAAAATAATAAAAATATAATATACCTATATAAATATAATACGTGCAAAATTAAACACGTAAGTGTATAAATATTTAAATTAAGAGAAGAGAGCATCTTTCGTATCTTTTTAGTTTTGAAAATGATATCCGTTATTTTATGCGCGACATTGGGGACTGTTGGTGGTTGAATATTTGGGATGGGTTGAGTGTAGAATTGCCGGCGAACAACGAGGGAAAAGTTCAGAGTTGCCCAGTGCGGTAGAAACAATTTCATCCCCTGAGACAAGAGGTGGGAAGGTACTCTTGCAGAAATTATTCCCAATAGATTTAGCAAGAGTCCAGAAGGGTTGCTGCCGCTGGAGCTTAAGAGGACTTTGTTTTTGATGCGGTTATTAACCGAGTTTTTTGCCTCAGAAAGAATGCGGACATAGCGGTTTCTTGCGTCGTTAAATGCTTTGATGGTTTTCTTGACTGGGATTGTGTAGAAGCTCTTTGTGAGCGTTGACCTTTTCAAGTCTGGCCTTGTCACAGGATTAAGAGAACCAGGGCTTCTGAGTGGGTGAAGAGGTTTTCTGTGTACGTGGATTAATAAGTCCATGCTAGCTTGGAGGATTTCGGTGGAGTTTTGTGAGATATCAGAGGGGTCGGAATGAGAACAGAGGTCCATGGAAATGAGGAAAAGTAATCCCGCATTTCTTCCCAGTTCGCGTAGTTGTAGTTCCAAACGATACGTAAGTGTGATGATAGTGTGACCTCGGGTTGCATTGCGCAGGAAATAGTGACCACGCCGTGGTCTGAGCGACTGATGTCTTATAGCATTTAGGTTTTGTAGTAAGAAGGTGATCCAAGGGATTTGAGCTGTGTGTTGGGATGCGAGGAAAGTAAGTAAGTTGCTAAACCATATTGGCTAAAGAATTGCTGACTGCAAATCGGTTTTTGAAGATCCCAGCCATTCCTTATTAACGACATTGTAGTCACTAAAAATAGTGACCTCGGAGGAAGGATATTCAAAAATCAGATGGTCGGTTTTTTCAGAAAGGTATTCAAAGAGCTGGACTGGGTTGTTGTCAGAAGGTGACCGGTAAATGCAACAGATGAATTTAGTTGCAGCCCTGAGAGAGAGAGAGTTTCAACCAAAGTATATCATTTGTTCCATGCAATCTAAAGGAAGTAAAGAGCTCATACACCGGGAAATTAAGGTGATTAGTGACTGTTTTAGCACTGATTTGCGTTTCGGTGAGGAAGAGAAGGTGGGGCCTATTAACATGGAGGAAATGGTGGACGGAGTTCAGGTTAGAATTCAGGCCACTTATATTCGAGAAGGATATGTTAAATCTTGATGCCGGCGCCGCCTGTAGACCCCTCTCCCGAAGATCCGAATAGAGTGGTATTTTGTCTCCAGAATCCTTTGTACAAGAAGGAGCCATCATCATTTTTGTTTGTAAGGAAAACCGACTCATACACCAGAACCGGAAACGTCCGTTGGGACTTCACCGGCTCCTTGATGTAAGGGGTGGTACCTCCCAGGGCGTGAAAAAATCCTTTACTATCACGTAAAGGAAAGGTCCACTACCACCTGCCCCCGATTAGTGGCCTTTTACGACAGACAGGAGTTACCTTGGGCCTATTCTTTTAGTTAGTCCCCGGACCCACAGGGGACAAGATTTTGAACCATCTGTATATGCAAGTGTGTGGTCTTTGAAACCTTTCAAGATGGATTGCAATATAGCTTTATTAGCTGATGGAATTTGAGTATAACACGGAAATATTACTTTGATATTTGTTATTAAATATTCAAAATTATGAAGCGGAAATCTATCACAAGACTCAATAAACCTCTGAAAGCTGAAACACTAGATTTTGTGATCGCTTCTTGAATATGATGGTATACTGTGATTAACACAAGTTTCCCTTGTATAAGCGTCGAATTCTAAACTTATTACATTTTTTATGATAAGAGTGTCAAGTTCACTTATGAAAGGGCTAATAATGACCAATAAGGAGACTATATAAGGAGAATAATTTAGCCCATACAGTTAGTTAGCGATAACTGCTGATGAAGGTAACTTCGCTGTCGAACTACATCTCTAGAGAATAACTTTCTGTTACTATTGTTTAGTTTTTAGGGTGTTTCTGCCTTTTGTTTCAGCTTCCATCCAGAATGTCGCAGATCATTATTTTACTATGCAAATTTTAGGATTTTCCTGTACTGGCAACGAATAATAAAAATAATTATAGGCTAAAAATCAAACTTAAAACAGTTTTATTTCGTTTAATTACAATTTTAAATCAATCAATTAATATGTCACTGTTTTCCTCAATCCAATCCAAGTACTTGGTTACTCTTGCAAAATAGGACGGCGTTGTGAAGTTTCCAAGAATACACTGACTTCCATGTACAATACCAACAGTTACATTATTCACCACCAGAGGGGCGCCAGAATCTCCTTTACACGTTCCACATTTATTAATTTTTTCTGCACAGATGAATGTCATAGGTCTTTGACAATTTTGGTGATTGTTATCCATAATTGGCATATCAGCATATAACAAAACATCCGAAGCTCGATAGTCTTCTTTCAAACCCCAACCAAATACTCGCCCGGTGTCGCCTACGTAAGTTCTGTTGACATCAGCTCTGGAGGGTAGTGTGGCCGGTTGCACTCCTTTTGTGTAATTGACACTTTCTTTTAGTTTTATTATTCCTATGTCATGTAAAAGACAATTTTCACCGTTCGCATAGGCTGTCCAGCTGTCGGCTGGTACCATTATTTGATGAATACTGGGAGAGCTGACGTTATGGACTCCTAAATAGACATCTATTTCAACGGTACTGAAAGAAATTTTGTAGTTAAAGAAAGTGAAATTTTTTAATGCCAAAAAGTAACCTTTATAATTGTTATCTTTATTATTATTATTATTATTATTCTTATTCTTATTATTATTATTATTATTATTATTATTATTATTATTATTATTATTATTATTATTATTATTATTATTATTATTATTATTATTATTATTATTATTATTATTATTATTATTATTATTATTATTATTATTATTATTATTATTATTATTATTATTATTATTATTATTATTGTCGACTGTTTGAGGGGCTTTTACACTTGTTCAAAAGGAAACATTCACTCATTCCAGGTGTCTCAGGGCCAGGGCTGACAATTTACAGAATTGTTAGTTGCTTGTACGTAGTCTCTATCTTATAGCATTTTATGTTGTTTGGAGCTGTCGTGACAACATAATACTTGGTTCTGCAACGAGATGGCGACTTCTGTCTTACATCTCACTATGTGCTGTGAGGTTGGATACCATAGCCGTATTATTTTATAGGCGTTTTTTCGCTGCAATGAATATACTCTACTGACGAGCTCTAAGTGGAGCGAACCAACTTTTCCGTCCAGTATTCAGGAAATGATACTCGAAAAGAACCGCGTGCGTAGACTAGCTCAACGCACCGGAAACCCCACCGACAAACGAGACGCAAACAGACTCATCAAACAAGTACGATCCGCCCTAGAAGAACTCCGCAGCAATCGTTGGGAGGAGCGCCTGCAAACCCTGTCTACCCAGGACAATTCCATCTGGCAAATGGCTAAAGCCCTTCGCACCCAAAAACTTCCGATATCCCCACTTCACGGCCGTAACGGTGTCGTATACACGGATGCGGAGAAAGCTACTGCATTCGCAGATCATCTGGAGTTGCAATTAAGCCCAAATTATAACAACGTTGTGCGCACGTGGCAAGAACGCACCGCTACGTTAGGAGTGTGCTTTGCGCCACCCCAGACAGAGCTATCGAGCCCACAACTTTCGAAGAAGTTTCCCAAATAATCAAATCATTAAAAAATGGGAAAGCTCTGGGATACGATGGAATCTCCAACGTATCCCTGAAAAACCTCCCCCGCAAAGCCGTGGTATTCCTAGTTACGATTATGAATGACATGCTGCGACTTCAACATTTTCCTTCCATGTGGAAACTTGCCGACATTATCAACATCCCGAAGCCCAGCAAAGATCCGCTGTGCCCTTAGAACTACAGGCCCATTAGCCTACTATCAGTCATCGGAAAAATAGCCGAAAAACTGATTCAGAAAAGGCTAGCTTCATTCACCTCAGAAAATCATATCCTCCCGGATGAGAAATTCGGCTTCAGACACCAGCACTCCAACACAGACCAAGTCCTTCATGTGGTGGAAAACATCACTGAAGGATTTAATAAAAACAAGTCAACTGGTGCAAAATTCTTGACATTGCTCAAGCCTACGATAGGGTTTGGCATGCGGGCCTCCTAAACAAACTTCTATCATTTAATTATCATCTCCCTCTGATTCTGCTAATCAGGTCATACCTGCAACAGAGAGAAAGTACCAGGTCAAACATCTGGGAGCCAGATCTAGAACGTACCCAGCCACAGCTGGTCTCCAGCAGGGTTTTGCTATCTCCCCTCTGCTGTACAATATATTTGTCGCAGACATTCCGACAGCCCCCCTAAACGTGACATACGCACTGTACGCAGACGACACTACCATCCCCAGCAGCTCCACTCAGCCGACGATAATAACCGAACGACTTCAGACCGCCGTAGACGAGCTGCAAGCATGGTATAGGAAATCCTTTCTAGCCATAAACCCCGATAAATGTTCAGCTGTCCTATTTTCCAAGAGGAGACACACATCTCACGAACACGTATCATTAGACAACCGTCTAATTCCCTGGCAAGGCTCCGCCAAATACCTCGGGGTTTTCCTCGACAAACACTTAACATGGCGCCCCCTTGTCGATCATGCCCGAAAAAAAGCCTCGATGTTCATCTCGAAGCTGTTCCCACTTCTAAATATAAATTCCACACTGTCCATGAACAACAAGTTGCTCACGTACAAAGTCATCATCCGGCCAGCTTTGACCTATGCATCACCTGCATGGGCCACCGCGGCCGCAACACACATCAAGACCCTTCAAATCATCCAGAACACAATTCTGGTTTCCGGAGCGCCATGGTTTGTCCGAAACAGTCAGATTCACTCTGATCTGGAAATGCCTTCGATACTTGAGTTTATAACTCAACTATCCACAACTCAGTTCGCAAAAGCCGCTTCTCACCCAAATGCTTTTCTCCGTAGTGCCACCGACTACGATGAGCAACTTCCACATAAGCATAATCGTCCAAAGTTTATACTTACCCGCTAACGCTCCCGCGGCAAAAACAGAATGGAAACATTTATACCCTAAAAAGTCATTGTGTGAAATCTTTCCGACGGAGGTATGGACTAAGGTCCGGTACTCCCAGGGAGGGGGTTTTTGTGAGTTCAGTCTCACAGTACCTCGATATTCCACGGCACCTATGTGACCGTGAATGGGGCCTGCATGAGCATTCCCCCCACCTGTACCAAAAAAAGTAGAACGAAACCGGTTCAGGTTATGGTGAGATTACATCTAGCCTTAAGTATATCATTCATAAGAGCATAGCTTGGGTATTTACAAAGATATAATTTTTAATATGATAATGTCCAAATGAAAACGCCAAGTTATTTAAAACTGCGACTCCAAATTTTCTTGAAAATTCTAATAGCCAAACTTTATTATCCTCTCCTCCAACACTTGAACCAGATCCATATTATTCAATCTTCGTTTTCCATCAAACTTTTGCCAATTTATAAAGTAACTACTAAGTATTCAGAAAATATAAATAGATAATCTTCACAATTAATTTTCACTTATTTGTTTGACGGATATATACCGACATATTACCTACAATGCTATTGTGCAGTTTATTATAATTGTAATGTATCAAAGTAAGGCTAGATGCATTCTCACCACAATTAGAACCGTAGACCGGTTTCGGTCTAATTAGAGCTTGTCAGTACGACATACTAATTGCAGCGAAAATACACCTATAAAGTAATACGGATATGGTATCCATCCTTCCAACACTAAGTGAGATGTAAGACACGAAGCACGTGCCGCCACCTCGTTGCGAAACCAAGTAATATGTTGTCACGCCAGCTCCAAATAACACAGAATGTTAAAAAATAGAGACTGTATACAACCAACTAACAATTTAGTAAATTATCAGCCCTGGCCCATTTATATCCTAATATAGGGACAAGGTATGTAAGGCTAGATGTATTCTCGCAACAATTAGAACCGTAGACCGGTTTCGCTCTAATTAGAGCTCGTCAAATTGTTAGTTGGTTGTATACAGTATCTATTTTTTAACACTTTCTGTTATTTGGAGCTGGCGTGACAACGTACTTCTTGATTCCGCAACTAGGTGGCGGCACGTTGCTTCGTGTCTTACCACTCACTTACTGTTGGAAGGCTAGCTACCATAGCCGTTTTACTTTATAGGTGTATCGTCCCCACTTTGCTTGGGACAATACGGTTCGACGACATCGCATTAAGGCTGTGATTATCATGACTGATAGTAAATGATTTTTAGTTTGGCTTACCTTTTAAAACAGTGTCCCGCCGTAAGAACATAGTTATGGGATAGAAGGGCTCCCACACATTGAGTCGTTGAATTTATACTGGTTTTTTTGCGGATAAATGCCAGGTACGGCGCAGAATGTGGTTCAGCTATTAACCCTCTAGTTATAAGTAGCACGTCAGGAGTTGCAACGAATTTCTTCGAGTCTAGGTCTATGGCTTGAGTCAAGATCTAAAAGAGTTTTTTTTTTAAAATTTAAAAACGTATATTATTTAAATATGGATGTTTCCGCTATATTTTTATAATTTTAATTTATGCGTACATTTAGTTTAAACTTAACTATATATATATATATATATATATATATATATATATATATATATATATATATATATATATATATATATATATATATATATATATATATAGTAATCATAATTTAGTACTAGCAAACAGCAAAAAGTCAACAATGTAGAGAATGTAGAGATAAAAAAGAACTGGAGAGGTTAAAAAAATTATAATTATGAGGTAACCCTCAACAGAGAAGTATTTTAATTCACACAAATAAAGGACATTAAAAGGGAATTACGAAAAGATTACTGGATAAAAAGAAGCTAAGACAAAAAAACAACAACAATGGAATACACCAGAAATGT